>AWOL01S0031083.1:2840-19871 GCA_000715115.1 Nicotiana otophora
ACCTGCGCACGGAGACTTCAAGGTATATCTGCCAGCGTCCGCAGACTCCAGAGTCCCCTTCTATCATTTTATGTTGCTTCCTTATTTTCTTTAGACTCTGTTATATAGAGACATCGAGGATAAATTCTTAGAAGCTTGTGACTTATTTCTACCGGGTTTTGGGAGTTGAAATTGTTTGAATTGTAGTTTATTTATTTTTTATATTTATTATTATTCTGCATTGATAGGCTTACCTAGACTTAGAGACTAGGTGCCATCACGACATCCTACAGAGGGAATTTGGGGTCGTGACAATGGGCCATCTCTCAAGGGAAGACTAGACCATGACGGAACTGAAGCAAGCATTGTCAAGTGCCTCCAACAATGTGAATGGAAGAGGCTCTGTTGCTCCTGGTGCTCCCGCAAATCCAATAGCTCAAAGGGTTGATAACAACACCCAGAGAGGAGAAGTTGGATTCAACGGAACTGGGGCGATCGACAACAGATCCGGTAACAATAACGGCAACGATCCCTTCCAGGACGAACTCATGAAATTCAAGAGGGAAATGAATGAGCGGATGGATCAGAATGCGAAAGAGTGCCACGCCTAAATGAACCAAATTTCGGGCGCACTACCATTATTGAAGGGCACGGACTCGAAGAAGTACACACAATTTCCATTCAAATTGAGCGCAACACCGGAATTCATTCCTGAGCAGTTCGAAATGCCGGACATATTAAAGTATGACGGGACTTCAGACCCTAAGGAGCACATCACAACTTATACAACAGCGGTGAAAGTAAACGACTTGGCTTAACATGAAATTGAGTATGTCCTGTTGATGAAATTCGGAGAAACCCTCATGAGAGGGGCCTTGAAATGCTATTCACTCTTACTCGAGCACTCAATTGATTCCTTTGAAATGGTCGCAGATTCTTTCATCAAGGACCATGCCGGGGCCAAGAAGGTCCAGGCTCGGAAGGCGGACATATCAAGAATTTATCAAGGAGAGTCCGAATTGTTGAGCGAATTCATGATCAGATTCCAGAAAGAAAGGATGATGTTGTCGATCGTGCCAGATGAATGGACAGCTGAAGCATTTACTAAGGGGTTGAACCCGAGAAGCTCTGACGCTTCCCGGAAGCTGAAAGAAAGCTTGCTCGAGTTCCAAGCAACCACATGAATGGATGTCCATAACCACTACGAATCAAAGATAAGGACAGAAGATGATCAGCTCAGGTTCCTAGCATTAACCAAAGGTCAGGATTGAGAAAAGAACAGGGATAAATCAAAAGAAGACTTTGATGCAGATTGGCGGTCTTCAAAGGGTCGTTTCTTGCCCTACGAGAGGGTCGAAGGATGCAACAGCAAGGGATTCCCGTCGGTGTATAGGTTCGCCCCGATATAAGGGTTGACCGTGGATGGAACAATAGGTTATTGCAAGACAAAAAGGTATCAAGTTCCAGGGATTCCATTTATCCCAAGCTGTCTGAATAAAATTTCAATGTCTGCGTAGTGGAGCTGGTATCGATGATAAGGAACATCAAGGAAGTGCGCTTCCTGAGGCCTATGAGATCCGATCCCAGCCAGAGAGATCCTAATTTATGGTGTGAATATCATGGTACTAATGGCCACCGAATAGGAGACTGCCGAAATCTACGCGAAGAGATGGCAACACTGTTAAAGAACAGCCATCTCAGGGAATATTTAAGCAACTGGTCTAAGTACAATTATGATCGCAGCTGAGGCAGCGCAGAGCCCTTGAAAATAAGGGAAGAACCTCCTCGACTAAATATCAACATAATTTTCAAGGGGAACGAGATCAGCAGTGTAACTTTCTCGGCGGCAAAAAAGACAAAGGTATCAGTAACTCATAGCAAGAGACTCTGGGAAGTCTCCAAAGACGACATCACCTTCACGGAAGGAGACGCGGATGGACTCCTTCTGCCGCACAAAGATGCCCTGGTATTTTCTCTTAAAGTTCTAGATTTCAAAATTAATTGTGTTTTGGTGGACCCAGGGGAAGGGGAGATCTTGCTACCCACGAATGTCGAAGGGGTCATGAAGACTACCTTATTTGAAATGGTGGACGGCGATATAGGCTACAACAAAATTCTCGGTAGACCTTGGCTACATGAGATGCAAGTCGTGCCATCAACATACCACCAAATGCTAAAATTCCTGACCCCAGAGGGAATCAAACAAATAAGATGGGATCAATCGGCAGCAAGGAAAATGAACACGGTATCGATTTCCAGTAGTAAATGGAAAGAACTCAACGCACAGCAATTACAGAAACCGATGCCTGCTCCCGAGCTAAGTGAAGATGACAAAAGGGAAGAGTCATCAGAACGCCACCAAGTATCAAGATATTTTTAAGTACCAGAAGAGACAGACGTGACCAAATCCACAGCAGAAGAACTCGAATAAGTGGCCTCATTTGAAAAATTCTTGGAGAGAAAATTCCACTTATGGACAGGCCTCAACCCCGAGCTCAGATTAGGATTTATTGAATTTCTTAAAATTAACGTTGATCATTTCGCATGGTGGCACACGGATATGACAGGTATCCCAATAGAGGTGGTCGCTCATAAGCTAAGCCTGGACCTAAGTATCCCACCAGTAAGGCAGAAAAAGCGCCTGATAGTTGAGGTCAGAAACAGATTTGTCAAATATGAGGTAACTCGAGTACTTGACATTGGTTCAATCCGGGAGGTAAAGTATCGATTGGCTAGATAATGTAGTTGTTGTTCCTAAAAAGAGTAATAAATCCTGAATGTGCATAGATTATAAGGACTTGAATAAGGCATGCCTGAAAGACTCGTTCCCACTGCCAAATATCGATCAAATGATCGACGCCATGGTCGGGCACGAGTTAATGAGATTTTTATTCCTATTTCGGATATAATCAAATTAAGATGAACCCGGAGGATCAGGAAAAAACTTCGTTCATCACGAACTTCAGCAGATATTGTTATAATGTGATGCCCTTTGGGCTCAAAAATGCCAGAGCCACTTATCAGAGGCTCGTGAACAAAATGTTCAAAAAGCAAATAGGTAAAACAATAGAATTGTACATAGTTGATATTCTAGTCAAGTCTTTGAATGTAGGTGACCATTTAAACATCTCCAGGAAGCATTTAACATCCTAAGGAAGCACAACATGAAGCTCAACCCCGAAAGAAGTGTGTTCGGAGTTAGCTTCGATAAATTTCTGGGTTTTCTAGTGTCACAAAGAGGGATCGAAGTCAATCCCAATAAGATCAAATCCATCAAGGACATCACAGACCAGCTGATAAGCATAAAAAAGTCCAAAGGCTAACCGGAAGATTGGCCACTCTGAGAAGGTTCATTTTCAGTCTTCGAAAAAATGCCATCACTTCTTCTCACTTATAAAGAAGAAGAAGAACTTTGAATGGACTCTAGAATGCCAACATGCTCTAAAAGACCTGAAATGGTAGTTACTATCAAAACCAGAGGAAGGCGAACAGTTGCTAATATACTTAGCGGTCTCAGAAGTAGCGGTAAGTGTTGTTCTAGTCCAGGAGGATGAAGGTACGAAATCACCTATCTATTATGTTAGCAAAATCTTGACGGGGGCGGAAACTCGTTATCCACACCTCAACAAGTTGGCCTTAGCTCTCTTAGTCGCCTCTCGAAAGCTTAGGCCTTATTTTCAATGACACCCTATAATCGTGGTGACAACCTTTCCCCTACGGAATGTTCTTCACAAGCTTGAGTTGTCAGGTAGGCTGGACAAATGGGCAGTTGAAATCAGTGAATTTGATATTGAGTATAAGCCCAGGATTGCGATCAAATCACAAGTTTTGGCCGACTTCGTGGCCAATTTCAGTTTTGGGCTACTTCCTTTGGCCACAAAAGAAGCAGTGATGGTGTTGGAAACGACATCGAGAGTTTGGACCTTGTTCACAGACGGAGCTTCCAACGTAAAGGGGTCCGGGCTCAGGGTGGTCTTAATCTCGTCCTCAGGAGAAATCTCGAGGAAGGTCGTAAAAATTGTACCCTTGACTAATAATGAATCCAAGTATGAGTCTTTGATTGCAGGACTTGAACTGATCCTGGGGCTGGACTCTGAGGTCTTTGAAATCAAATGTGATTCCCAACTTGTAGTAAATTAAGTATATGGAATCTTCAGCACCAAAGAGGAATGCATACAACAATATGTGATTAAAGTTCAAATTTTGCTCGCACAGTTCAGTGAGTGGTCGATCACCCACATCCAAAGAGAAGAAAAAGCATAAGCAGATACATTGGTCAATTTGGGATCGTCCACAGAAATTAAGGGACCAGATTTTGGTAATGTCGTACAGCTCATGCATTCGATACTAGATATGGACGGATATTATGAAGTTCATACAACTAACCTAGTATGGGACTGGAGGAATGAGATCATCGATTACCTTGAGTATGGTAAGCTGCTCGAAGACCCGAAGGCATCCTGGGAACTCCGTACCAAAGCAGCTCATTCCAGCTTCTAGGGAGGGCAGTTATATAGAAGGTCTTTCGAAGGTTTGTTGGCCCGATATTTGGGAGCCTCGGAGGCAAACTATGTCATGAGAGAGGCTCATGAAGGAATTTTCGAGAATTATTATGGTGCAGATTTATTGGTGCTAAAATTAGTAGAGCATGATACTATTGGCCTTGGATAAAACAAGACGCGAAGGCATTCGTTCGAAAATAGGACAAATGTCAACGTCATGAACCGTTAGTGCACCAACCGACAGAAATGCTGCATTCGGTACTATTCCCATGGATATTTATGAAATGGGGGGTGGATATAGTTGGGTTGTTGCCACCACCTCCCGGTGGGGATGGAATAAAATGATGTCCTTTTATTTTTATCATTTTTTTTGTCCAAACGATGAGTTAATTTTAGCATTTGAAAGTTAATTGAGTACTTCAAATGCTAGTGTCTGAATGAACATGAGTGTAACGACCCAACCTGTTATTTTGAGCATTTGCACTTCACTTGGTGGTTTGCGGGCATGAATATATCTGTATGATATAGTATGACTTGTGAGTATCGTCGGTTTCGATTTTTGGGTAATTCGAAATTAGTTTGGAAGAATGATTCTCAACTAAGAAACTTTAAGTTGGAAGAGTTAACTAAGTTTGACTTTTGAGTATTTGACCTCGTATCGGAGTTTTGATGGTTCTGTTAGGTTCGGATGGTAATTTTGGACTTGGGCGTATTCTCGAATTTGTATTTGAATATTTCTAGAAGGTTTCAGCACTTATTGGCGAAAGTTAGAAATTTGAAGGTTTGGAATGTTCATAAGTTTGACTGAGAGTTGACTTCAATATTATTGGGTTTGGATTGTTATTCCGGGAGTTGGAATAGGTTCGATATGTAATTTTGAACTTCTATATAAAATTTGGGTTCATTCCAAATTGGTTAGGCTTGAACCGGACATTTGGTTTGAAGTTTGAAATTTATGAACTTAAGAGATTGATCTTGATCAACGATTCATGGGTTTGATGTTGTTATGTGTGATTTGAGGCCTTGAATAGGTTCGTGTTATGTTTTTGGACTTGTTGGTATGTTCAGATGGGGTTTCGAGGGGCTCGGTGAGTTTCAGGGTAGTTTCGGACCATTTCTAGGCCATTTTTTAGCTTTTGGCTTTTGGCTATAGGGATGTACATTACGATCGCGTATAATTGGTTGCAATCGCGAAGAGTAAAATAGAAAAATGGACCTGTCAATCGCGATCACGGAAGCCTTTTCACGATCGCATAGAAGAAAATTCTGATGTCACTAACCCGACTTTGGAATCTTATATCTTGCAATTTATAAGGAATCTGGAGATGATCAAAACACTAAAGTTGTAGTCCTTTGTGTCTAATTTTCAGAAAATCAAACCGTTTGAAATTTGGAGTTTTATACAAAACATTATGGCTGACAAAACTACAAGCTGCCTGAGAAGAGTTTGGGAAGGGTTAATGGAAGTTTGTTCATCGCGATCACGGGGAAATGGCCGTGATCACATAGGATAAAAATTGTCCTGGAAAATTTTGTAATCGCAATCGTGAGGTTTGTGACTGCGATCATGAAGGGCACCTCTGGAACAGTGTATAAAGTACTCTATTCCGAAGGTCTTGGTCATTTTATCATATTTTGAGCTATGGAGCTCGGATTTGGGCGATTTTGGAGGCGATTTCACCACATGGATTGTGGTAAGTATTTTCTACTCAGTTTTGATTATATTTCATGACTATACCATCGATTTTGGCATTTGGATTATGAATTTTAAAGAGAAATTTGGGGGTTTTGTCTAAAATTTCTTAAAGCAAATTTTTTAGTTTTGAACTTTGATTCGGAGTCGAATTTGAGTGAAACTAGTATGGTTGGACTCGTAATTGAATGGGTTGTCAGATTTTGTGAGTTTTGTTGGGTTTTGAGGTGCGGGCCCGAATTTGACTTTGGTTGACTTTGGATTTTTGATTAAAGATCAATCTTTGTCGATTGGATTTGTTTCCTTTGATTACTTGTTGTTCTTGAGTTACTTTTGGCTAGTTTTGAGCCGTTCGGAGATCGGTACATATGGGATGTAATTTCTAGAGTATTGTTTGGCTTGCTCGATTATGGATTCGGTTTGTTCAAGGTAAGTAACACTTATAAACTTGGTGTTGAGGGTATGAATCCCTAAACTACGTGTTATGTGGTTGGTGTTGAGTTGACGCACATGCTAGGTAACAGGTGTGTGGGAATGCACCGTAGTAATTATGACTCGGTTGATTCTGTGGAGCTGTGTAGTTATCTAGTCTGGTTATTATTCATGTATTCCCCATGTGTTAGAGAAATTGAACTATGATCCATGTTAGAAACCATGTTTAGGCTATATGATTATCCTGTCTGGACCCACGAAGGTCATTTCTATTGTTGAGTTATTTTCTTAAATTGCAATTATGTACTCAGTCATATTTATCATTTGCATATCATATCTCAGTCTCTCTGTTATCATTTATTGTCACATCATGTTATCATTGTTTGGGCTGATTGGCATCAGATTTGTGAGGTCGAGAGACTGGAGAGGATGATGACTGAGTGAGGTCGAGGGCCGGATTGTGAGTGATATTTATAGGATCGGATTGCATGCCGCAGCATTATTTATTTATTCATGATGGGATCGGGCTTCACGCCGCAGCAAACCATGATTGGCTTATATTAGCACTTGGGTAGGATCTGCCCCTCCGGAGTCTAACATACCAGTAGTGAGCGCAGGTACCTACTGAGTGCGAGTGACGAGTGCCAGAGCCGAGTGATTGAGAGTGTTGAGTGACTGGGAGGTGCTGAGTGATTGAGCGTGCTAAGTGAGGTTGACTACTTCGAGTGCATGAGCACATGATTTTATCACTGTTGTGCATTACATTTGACATGCGTACTTTCCATGCAGGCATAGAGATGCATTTTCTCATGTTATACGGTATTGTGACATTTATGACTTCACATGCACATTGACATGTAGGAATAGAGATGTACTTTACTCATGTTATCAGATAATGAAATATCTTATGTGTTGTTGAAAGTTTTTGGGAAAAATCACAATTTTTCTGGTATACTCATATTTTCGTGATTTCAGCGAAAGATTTAGGTTTTATTTCTATACCTGAAAAGCATGCCTATCTTCCATAAGTATGAATGTGTTGAGAATTATATCATTGAGTATTACTAGTTACACTATATTGTTACGAGTTATTCTTAGTTGTTGGTGTTGGACTCCGACCATTGTCCAAGCTCATCACTACTTTCAACCTAAGGTTAGATTTGTCACTTATTGAGTACATGGGGTCGGTTGTACTCATACTACACTTTTGCACCTTGCGTGAAGATTTGAATGTTGATGTTGCTGTGTATAGAGGGAGCTAGCATTGAAAATGAACCTGCATTCGGTTATAGCTTCCTCTTGTTCATGGTAGCTTTAAATTTATAAAAAAATATGTTTATGGATATTTTGAACAGATGATATATTTTTTTCATACTAGCTTTGTAAACTCTAAATCTTAGAAGCTCATGATTTGTACTACCAATCCTTAGAATTTTTGTATAAAAGTTCAGTTATATTATCATTATTTCTCTCAGTAGATCTCATCTAAAATTGGATTATTATTAAATTGGCTTACCTATCATCATGACTAGTAGGATTTTGGGTCGTGACAAGTTGGTATCAGATCTCTAGGGGACTAGGTTCTACGAGTCATGAGTAAATGTCTAGTAGAGTCTTGCGGATCCGTATGATGACGTCCATACCTATCTTTGAGAGGCTACAAGGCATTTAGGATAAACTTCCCATCTTTATTTCCTTATCGTACGACATTGATTCTGCTTGAAGAGTATCTCTTTGAATTCCTTCCACTCACTCGTATGCGCATGTGAGCGCTTGGTATCAGCTATAAATCGACGGCTTGTGGATTCCATAGATGAGGTGCGAGATGTGTTTTCTGTATTTTGGTGATGGACCAGACCGGAGGGCTTGAGGACCGGTTTGGACCGCAACTTAGGGTCAATAGTTTCAGAGTTGTGAGCATGTGCTTTTGGACTTCTATGTACGGTAGTATCCCTATGACTAGAATTTATGGCTCGGTGAGTGGTTGGATGGCTATTTGATGAGTATGATGTGATTGCGGTATGCATTCATATGGTTTGGATATGGTGAGAAGAGTTTATGTAGGATATGGAAAGGACTACTGAATGCTCGATTTCTATGGATGTGTTGTACAGCCTCGAGTTATGATCATGTTGATGGATCTTTCATGTTGTCTAGTTATGGGACGAAGTAGATTCGCATGTCGTATGGATGAGTTCATACTTGTGAAAGATTAAGTGATTGCGTAGTAATTATGGCTGTGAAGGGGTATAAGGAGATGCAATTTGAGGCTAAACAGGTGGGTTATCACCTGCAGGGTAATCTATGGACGTGTGATCCTCTTATGATGTTATGTGGAGAGTTTCCTTCAACCAGTGGGTTATATGTGTTGCGATTTAAGTTTGGGTCGGTGGTGAAAGTTGTCTTGACTGTCACGAGGATGAATGAAAGCTTAGCAAATGATTTGAGGTACTATATGGTTTGTGTTACATGAGCTTATGAATGATTTAATAAAATCTCACTGCGGTATTATGGCAATAATAAAGTATGGGCATTGTGAGTTATCGAGTGTTTTGATCTATGGCTTTGAGCCAAGTGGGGGAGTCTGTTATCGATGATTTGATTACATAGTTACATGTTGTATTGGTTTCGGTTTGAGGCATACTTGTGGATCGATTATGACTTGTAGAGGCAGGTTTCGAGGATGACTTAAGTAAGAAAAATTCTGGATGCATAGTGTGTTACACTTTATGGGTATATGGGAATCATGGAATGATTTGAATTGTTATTCGTGAAGGATGTAGTGCGCATGGAGTAGGAATTTACTCGGTTTCTTAGAGGTGTGGATTACTTCTTTGGGTGTTATTGTGCTAATGGGACACATGTCGTTCGGCCCGTTTGGGTGGTGAAATTAAGATTTGAGCAGAGTGGATGACTGTCGAGAAGGTTCTAATGGATTCAAGATTTATATGTGGCAATTGAGAATTTTCCGAATTTGTATGTGGCTAAGAACTAGGATTTGTATCGGATGGTAAAGAGACTCGCAGTATTTTTGTATCATTATGGATTCTATATTTCAGTATCATAGAGATTAAGGAAGCGACTTTAGATTCACATAAGGTCTCTTCAGAGTGGGTATCTTGAATGCGGTATTCTGGGTGTTTAAATAGGAATGCATGGACTTATTGGCCTTAGAGCAATGTGGTTTTATGTTAGGATATCTCGTGGTGATCATTGATTTAAGGGTTGAGGTGTTCTAGCAAAGTGAAGTATTAACTTGAAGGCAATTCAGAAGAGACTTGGAAGAAATAGGACAGCTTGGTAGTAGGTTGGATCAGTATAGTAATGGTATGCTCGTTATTTTGGTTCTTAAGATGTGATGAGGCTTTACAGGTATTTTGTGGCAATACTCCTAGGTTTGGCGACCAGCATGACTTGGTTGAGTTAGAGGGATTTAGTTCTGATGGCTTGATTATGAGCATATGGATTTTGTAGAGTTCTCGATGATTTCTACCATAGATTGAGATGGATATTTTCTATCGGCATGAGGAGTATGTTGTGTACTGTGATTTTCTCCTTGATGGGATAAAGTGGAAGGTTTCTAGCTAATTAAGTATGTATTCTGCGTGTGACTCAATTTTATAATGAGATTCTCATGTTTTCATATGATGGCCTGATAAAGGCGATGTGTGGTGTGAGATTGGGATTTGCATATGCAACTATACGGTTCAGTTTCCAAAGAAAGGTCATTAGTTTATGTAGCACAGATGATTTCAGATGGTGAGAAAAATGTTGGCATTATTTGGTATTAACTGAGAAAAGTATACATTCAGAAGACGCACTGAGTTTTGACTTACGGATGCTTCATTGGTATTGTGGTACTCTCCTGGTTGATCGACTGCTAATATTCAAATATTTTCTATGTGGCACAGAAGAATTATAGAGGTATTCCTCGTGGGATGATCATGTATGAGAGATGTGTTAGACATTCGAGTGGTGGAGTTGGTATCAGTTATGGTGATTCGTATGTTCTACTGATTTGGAGACTAAGAGTTCTCAAAAGCAGATTGTTTCATAGTTGTGGACTATGAAGATGTGGCCAAAGTTAGCCAGCTGGTAGTATGTGTTATAATTAGGTCATTGTGGACTTTTGGAGGGTTATTTATCTATTAGGGGATGACCGGAGTTAATTTAGGGGGTCCATTGGTAGGGCCAACGAGAATGTGTATTCTACACCGGGTCGGATTTGTTAACTCAGCACGATTAGTATTAAGGGGTGAGCCATTCGATTAGAGTTCAGCTTGTTCATGTTCTGATATGTTCTATACGTTCCTCTTCTATGCTACGAGGGGTTGTGATTCGTGGGTTATGCGCACACATGGTGCCGTTATGTTTAGGCCTTGTAGAGGAATTCAAGCAAGATGGTGATTGGGGTATGGAATAGTTGGTTGCGCCTTGGTTATGATCTTTCCGGGTTGTGGTATATTGTGTATTTTTCTTTTTCCATGGTTATGGCCATGCACTTCGTGTACTTGATGTTGAATTACGTGTGGTTGTTGATTTTAAGCATTGTGGCTTGAGGTATTTCATAGGACCGGTGTTTGGATGGGGTCACGCATTGCAGCAGAGTTATGGGTTCATAGCATTGCGGTTGCGGTGGTACTTGTTGAGCTTGCGGGATTGTTCTCTTATTTGAATCATTTTCCATTTTTGGGTGCATCTGGATTGTTGCTTATTGGTGCACGGATTGCACGGTTTGTGGCTTTTGGTTGTATTAGTGTGGCATGCCGATAGAATGGTTGTGTTTGATGAGATGAGGTCACTAGACCTAGAATGGGTACTATCAGACTTGATTACCGTATGTATGGAGGAATAATATTAGAAGTCGACTTAGGATTTGACCTTGGTTCTTGTCGGACGAGAGAGGGCTCCATGACATGTTGATCTAATAAGTGGTTATGAGTTTCTGCATTTTTCTTTCATCATCGGCAGTAAAATAAGGTTTTGGAATGAGGTTTTATTTGATATGAGATTTATTAGCGGTATCGGGTTTGTTTCGAGCAGTTACTGTGATCAGCAATTATTGCTATGAGTATGCGAGATGTATGGTATATCATGCGATTTTATCTTGGGTCATGGTTATGGATTGATATATCTTGTTTAGACTTATAAAGTGTGTAGGTATGAGATTCGGGTCTTGTAATGATTGCGGATGTTGTAAATTGGGTTCTAAGGCTTACGGACTAAGGTTGAATTAAGGATCTTCAGTTATTTTATGTTTTCAAACTATTATGAAGATGGGTGACATGGGATCACCCCCGGGTACGTGCATGGTAATATTACACGGTGATTTTATGGCTTTGGAATGACTCTTGGCACGTTCGAGGATGAACGTATGTTTAGGTGGGGGAGGATGTAATGACCCGACCAGTCATTTTGAGCATTTGCACTTCGCTCGGTTGTTTGAGGGTATGAGTAGCTCTGTATGATGTAGTATGACTTGTGTGTATCGTCGGTTTTGGTTTTGGGGTGATTCGGAAGTAGTTTGGAAGAACAATTCTCAACTAGGAAGCTTTAAGTAGGAAGAGTTGACTAAGTTTGACTTTTGAGTATTTGACCTCGGATCGGAATTTTGATAGTTTCGTTAGTTCCGTATTGTGATTTTGGACTTGGACGTATGTCCGGAATTGTATTTGGATATTTCTAGAAGGCTTCGGCACTCATTGGTGAAAGTTGGAAATTTGAAGGTTTAGAATGTTCATAAGTTTGACCGAGAGTTGACTTCGATGTTATCGGGTTCGGATTGTTGTATCGGGAGTTGTAATAGATTCGATATGTCATTTGGAACTGGTATGCAAAATTTGGGTTCATTCCGAATTGGTTAGGCCTGAATCAGACGCTTGGTTCAAAGTTTAAAGTTTATGAACTTAAGAGATTGATGTTGATCGACGATTCATGGTTTTGATGTTGTTATGTATGATTTGAGGCCTCGAATAGGTTCGTGTTATGTTTTGGGACTTGTTGGTATGTTCGGACAGGGCTCCGAGGGGCTCGGGTGAGTTTCGGGGTAGTTTCAGACCATTTCTAGGCTATTTTTAGCTGCTGGTTTTTGGCTACAGGGGAGTACATTGCGATCGCGCAGAATTGGTTGGGATCGCGAAGAGTAAAATAGGAAAAATGGACTTGTGAATCGCGGAAGCCTTTTCGCGATCGCATAGAAGAAAATTCTACTGTCACTGACTCGACTTTAGAAGCTTATATCTTACAATTTATAAGAAATTTGGAGATGATCCAAAAAATGAAAGTTGTAACCCTTTGTGTCTAGTTTTCAAAAAATCAAACCATTTGTCATTTGGAGGTTTGTACAAAACTTTATGACTAATACACTACAGGCTGTCTGAGAAGAGTTTGGGAAGGGTTAATGGAAGTTTGTTCATCGCGATCGCGGGGAAATGGCCGTGATCGCATAGGATAAAAATTGTCCTAGAAAGTTTTCTAATCCCGATCGTGAAGGGCACCTCTGGAACAGTGTATAAAGTACTCTATTTCGAAGGTCTTGGTCATTTTATCATATTTTGAGCTATGGAGCTCGGATTTGGGCAATTTTGGAGGCGATTTTAACCACATGAATTGGGGTAAGTATTTTCTACTCGGTTTTGATTATATTTCATGAATCTACCATCGATTTTGGCATTTGGATTATGAATTTTAAAGAGAAATTTAGGGTTTATGTCTAAAATTTCATAAAGCCAATTTTTTATTTTTGAACATCGATTCGGAGTCGGATTTGAGTGAAACTAGTATGGTTGGACTAGTAATTGAATGGGTTGTCAGATTTTGTGAGTTTTGTCGGTTTTCGAGGTGCGGGCCCGAGTTTGACTTTTTGGTTGACTTTTAGCCTTTAATTAAAGATTCCACCTTTATCGATTGGGTTTGTTTCCTTTGCCATTATTTAATGCTCTTGAGTTTCTTTTGGCTAGTTTTGAGTCGTTCAGAGGTCGGTATGCGTGAGATGACGTTTTTAGAGTATTGTTTGGCTTGCTCTGTATTGGATACGGCTTGTTTAAGGTATGTAACACTTCTAAACTTGGTGTTGAGGGTATGATTCCCTGAACTACGTGTTATGTGGTTGGTGTTGAGGTGACGCACATGCTAGGTGACGGGCGTGTGGGCATGCACCGTAGTAATTGTGACTCGGTTGATTCCATACAGCTGTGTAGTTTCTAGTCCGGTTATTATTCATGTATTCCCCATGTGATAGAGATATTGAACGGTGATCCATGTTAGAAACCATGTTTAGGCAATATGCTTATCCTATTGGGACCTACGGATGCCATTTCTGTTGTTGAGTTATTTTCTAAATTAGCAATTATGTACTCAATCACATTCATCATTTGCATATCATAGCTCAGTCTCTGTTATCATTTGTTGTCATATCATGTTATCATTGTTTGGGTTGATTGACATTAGATTTGTGAGGCCGAGAGACTGGAGAGGATGATGACTGAGTGAGGCCGAGGGCCTGATTGTGAGTGATATTATGGGATCGGGCTGCATGCCATAGCAGACTTTATTGATTCATGATAGGATTGGGTTGCACGCCGCAGCATGCCATGATTGGCTTATATTAGCGCTTGGGAAAGATCCGCCATGTAAGGCCCCGTAAAAAATTCCCTAATGATTTAAGTTTTTAAAGTGCGCCAACGGTATCTGGGAATAATTTATTTGAGTATTAAAGGAGACCTATGTGATAGAGCCACATCATGTTGAATTGATAATGTATGTTTAAGGTGTGTTGGAACATACTAAGGAGTTTTGGGAATGGCAAGAACTTGTGTGGAACAAGTTGGACTCATTAAGTGGAAAGGATGTTTCAAATGGCATAAGACCTAACTTTAAATGAATATAACTCCCTCAATATAATGACTTAGGTGGTGATCTACCTATCAAATTAAATCGCTTTGAATCTAGGTTCCAACGCATCAAATTGTTTGTCATTTGGATATGTATATAAAACGTTATGGCCGTTTTACTGAACCTGTTCAGATGCGCGGCCGCGCATATTTGAGAGTTTCTGCCTCCAATCCGCGGCCAAATCCGCGACCGCACACGTAGAAACCCATTAAATACCCCTAAGACCGGGTAGAGAGAGAAATAAATCATTTCTTTGAGCTAGGGCTTGTATATCAAGGGGAATCCGCCCAACACCTCCCTCCCACGAACCAAGGTAATGTTTTGGGGGTAATTTTGAGTTGATTACTACTCCTAAACACTTGTATTAACAAGGATTAATCTTGAAGATCCATAGATTTCCATTTAAATCCCCAAATTGGTCAAGAACACTACAAGTTGGGATTCTCAAGAGTTTCACTATAAGAGGTATGTCTACCATCTCTAACTAATCTATGGTGATTATTTATGTACGAAATATGTGTTAGGACTTATGGGAGGGTGATTGGAAAAAATTGGTATTGTAGAGATTGTTATGAATTAATTGATAATATTTATGGGTTGGGAGTGAATTATCGGGCATGTATGTGCTAAGGAAAGTTGTGGATGACCTAGAAATGATTGTGAGATCAATCATTAGTTTGGAAGGTAATTGTTGGATGAAGAAACACCATTAGTAAAGGTAGTAAAATGCTATGTACTCTAAATGTTTGATAAAATGCCTAAATAACTAAAAATCTGGAAATTTGTTACTAATATTGGTGCACTTGTGTTTCATTGTTGTAGATTGAAATTTGTTTAGTGTGGTGGACCATCGTAGTATTATTAAGGGGCCAATTTCAGATTTGAGCCGTCCGGAGGTGGCTTCACTCGCGAAGATCATTTAAAGCATTGATTTAGTTTCGTCGAGGTAAGTGTCTTACTTAACCTCGAGTGAGGGAATTACCCCTTAGGCATAGAGTCTTATGTGCCATTTGTGAAATGTGAAAAGCCGTGTACGCGAGGTGACGAGTACGTACTCGGGCTTATATGTGTAAAATTTATTGAGTTAAAATGTTACGACCCGAAATTTCCCACCGACGGGACCGTGATGGCGCCTAACATTTCACTTGCAAGGCAAGCCAATGTTAGAAAATCGTTAAACCAATTCCTTATTTCCATTCAGTAAATAACAATAATTAACTAAGATAAAATATAAGAGGTACGGAATTTTATAAAGCTATATTAATTACTACCATCCGAATCTGGAGTCACAATTCACGAGCATTCTGGAATTTACTACAAGTAATAATCTGGAAGAAATACAATTGTCTGAATGAAAGAAAACAATAGTGACATAAAAAGTAGACGGGGACTTCAAGGTCTGTGAACGCCGACAGATCTACCTTTAGTCTCCGGACAACGGACCAATAGCAAAATCTCGATCAACCCGAGCCGGTATCAAAATCTGCACAGAAAATGCAGAGTGCAGTATCAGTACAACCGACCCCATATGTTGCTAAGTGTCGAGCCTAACCTCGACGAAGTAGTAACGAGGCTAAGGCAAGGCACCTACGAAACAAACTGTACAATTCAACAGTGTATATACAAATAACAGAAATGAAGAACTAGAGAGGAAATGTCAGGAGGGGAACATACTGAGGGGAATACGAGATAAAGAACTATAACCAAATGATCACCGGAGCAGTCAATATACCATGAAACAACAGGAATAGTAAATATAGTAAGGAAAACTGTACGGTATCACCCTTCGTGCTTTTACTCTCAATCTCGCCATAAAATAAATAGAAACGGCACGGCATCACCCTTCATGCATTAACTCTCACATCATGGCACGGCATTACCCTTCGTGCATTAACACTCATAATATGGCACGCATCACCCTTCATGCATTAACTCTCATATCATGGCACGACATCACCCTTCGTGCATTAACACTCACAATATGGAACGGCATCACCCTTCGTGCATTAACACTCACAATATGGCACAGCATCACCCTTCGTGAATTAACACTCTCCCTTACCATAATGCAATACATAAATATCAATAGGGAGATAGAATAACGAGTACAAACCTTACTTCAACATTTGGTTCCATAACATCAATCTCAACTTTGAAATAAAAACTCAATTATCACCAGAAAATCCGTAAACACGATAAGAACGATAAATTGAACAACACTAGTATAACACATCGCAATTAGGCATAGGAATGAGACAATATAAGAAAACTGAGAAATATGGAAAATAGGTAAATTGGCGGCGCATAATTACTCGACACCTCACATATACGCCGCTCACATGAATTTCACTTAGCAAATAATCTAAGGTTCCTAATTCCCTCAAGTCAGGGTCAGACACAAGACTTACCTCTCTCCGAAGGCCACTTAATTCTCAATCACAGCTTTTCCTTTGGAATTCACCTCCAAACCACTCGTATCTATTCAAAAATGACTCAATAATATCAAATATTGCTAAAGGAATCAATTATATT
>AWOL01S0031089.1:1323-26382 GCA_000715115.1 Nicotiana otophora
GTAATTGCAGATATGACCACTTTATTGCTTACTTAAGGAAAACATATATTCTCTTTATTGACAGTGACGTCTGAAGTATGGGGTGTAACAACATTAAATCACTTCATATACTTTCAAAGATGATCTCATTTTCGAGCTTACATCAATTGACTTACGATGTGCTTTCACGTACCAAAACATGGGGTGTAACAAAACTAGCCCAAAATAATGATATGATGTGTCAATAAATGGTAACAAAGACTGAGATATGATATGCATATGAATGCGTATGACTGAGTATGTAATGTAATGAAAGCAGATAACTCAACAGCAAAAATGACCTCAGTGGATCCCAACACGATAAGCATGTAGCCTAGACATGGTTTCTATCATGGGTCACAGCTCAATAGCTCCGGTACGTAGAAGTTTCATGGTTACAGATAAGATCAGGTCACTACATAGTACCACAGGAATAACAGAGTCATAATTTACACGGTGCACGCCCACACGCCCGTTACCTAGCATATGCGTCACCTCAACACCAATCAAATAGCACGTAATTCGGGGTTTCATACCCTCAGCACCAAGTTTAGAAGTGTTACTTGCCTCGAACAAGCCAAGCGATGCTACAAAAATGCCTTCTCGTGGGTACCGACCTCCAAACGGCTCAAAACTAGCCAAAAGCAACTGAAATACATCAAATAATGCCAAAGGAAACAAACCCATCGATAAATGTTGAATATTTAATAAAAAGCCCAAAAACGGCCAACAATTCAAACCCGGGCACACACCTCGGAACCCGACAAACCATTCAATTACGTGTCCAACCATACTAGTTTCACTCAAATCCAACTCCAAATCGATGTTCAAAACTCAAAAATTCGCATTATGAAAACATTAGGCTAAAACCCCCATTTTTCTCTTTTGGAACCCTAAATCAAATGCGAAAAACGAAGATAGATTAATAATATAAAATCAAAAATGAGTAGAGAACACTTACCCCAGTCCACATGGTAAAGGTTCCTTCAAGAATTGCCTCAATCCGAGCTACATAGCTCCAAAATTGAAAAATGACTGAAATCCCTGAAATAAAGTACTTTATGTGCAATGCCCAGTGATACCATACGCGTCGCGAAGCAGAAACTTACATTGCGACCCTTTAAACTACGTGTTCGCAGAAAAACCCTCGCGAATGCGATGAATGACACTGCCAGACTTCCGCGATCGCGAACCACTCACTACGAACGCGGTGAAGGACCCATATAGACTGACACACCCTCGCTCAACGCTACGCAAACACATAGCTATGGACGTGCAGACTAAAATCTTTAACCTAGTGTGAACGCGACCTCAAAAGGGCGGACATGAAGAATAAATAGCTCCACTAACCAAAACACCTTCTGCGATTGCGGCCAAATCTTCGCGATCGCGAAGAATGCCAGGAGCAACAGGTAACAGCAGAAAACCAGCAACCAAATAAGAATTAGAAATGGTCCCAACCTTGTCCGAAGCTCACCCTAGCTACTCGGGACCCCGGCCAAATATACCAGCAAGTCCCATAACATAACACAGACCTACTCGAGGCCTAAAATCACACATAACAACATCAAGTTGACGAATCGCACCTCAAATCGAACTTAATGAACTTTAAGCTTTTGAACTTCCATAATTCGTGTCGAAACATAGCAAATC
Source organism: Nicotiana otophora (assembly GCA_000715115.1). Taxonomy (NCBI): domain Eukaryota; kingdom Viridiplantae; phylum Streptophyta; class Magnoliopsida; order Solanales; family Solanaceae; genus Nicotiana; species Nicotiana otophora. The sequence continues at coordinate 2,995 of AWOL01S0031089.1, forward strand.
AACCCGGAATGAACCCAAGTTTTGCACACAGCCCAAAATGAAATAACGAAACTATTACAATTCTCGGAACTACAATACGAATCCAATATTAATAAAGTCAACTCTGGGTCAAACTTGTGAACTTTCCAAACCTTCAGATTTTTAATTTTTGCCAATTTTTCCCAAAACCTTCTAGAAACATTCAAATGCAAATCCGAGCATACGCCCAAGTCCAAAATCACCATCTAAACCTATCGAAACCATCCAAAACTCCGTTTCGGGGTCAAATTCACAAAAAAAGTCAAACTTGGTCGACTCTTCCAACTTAAAGCTTCCTAGTTGAGAATCATCCTTCCGAATCAATTTCGAAGAACTTAAAAACCGTCGGTTCACACATGTCATAATGCATCATACGGAGCTACTCGTTCCCCCAAACTACCGAGCGAAGTGCAAATCCCCAAAATGACCGGTCGGGTCGTTACATAGACAAGTTAAGTGAAGTGCATGTGATCCCTATAGGCATGATTCCTATGAGTGTGCAGAAATAAAGCACGCTAACAAAAAAAGCAAATAAAGCACATAGACCCTATAGACATGTTCTCTACCCTTTTATGCAAGAATAAAATATACTTGTTACCCTTTTCCACTAATTTGCCCATCATTCAGTTTTACAAGCTATTACATATCATTTAAAATAATTACAGGCCCAAATTCAAATATAGAATAACTAGTAATACATCTGGTCTTTCAAATAGGGTTAGAACTTCATGAGGACATCCGGCCCAAACCCCAGGTGCAGACAATATACTTCGAACCCAAATACATGTTGTGATGGTGCCTATCCCGATACTAGGCAAGCCGATAATCTCAATAAATCATAATTTTTCTTAAGTTTGAAAATATAATATTTAAATACAATACAAAATCCCACAAATAACTGATACGAACACTCCCCAAAATCTGGTGTCACTGAGTACATGGGCATCTAGTATGAATTCAAGTCTGGAAAATACAGTCTATAATTGTTTAAGACCAAATACAGTAAACATGGAGATAGGGAAAGGAAGACAAGGTTGCTAAACATGGCAGCTACATTTGAATCTCCAGAAAATCAAGTGTGCGAGAAAATCAACACCAGTTATGTCAAGAAGCACTTGGATCTGCACACGAAGTGCAGGGTGTAGTATGAGTACAACCAACTCAGCAAGTAACAATAATAAATAAGGAATTGAAGATAGTGACGAGCTACACAACTATAGTTCATTTCTAGTAATTCCAACAGAGAATAGACATGCTTTCAACTCCAGCAGTTTAAGTCAAATCAATTATACAGTTCAAGTTCATGTAATCCGGATATAAAATCTTTTAGAGAATTTCACAACAATGACAAATAGCAACTAAGTGCAACAACAAATGAAAAGCAAGTATAACCTCTCAGGATAACCGTCAAACCACTCATCACATCAACTCAACCACTCGGCTCTCAGCCCTCATCACTCACACTCAATGGGTACCCGCGCTCACTGAGGTGTACAGACTCCGGATAGGGCTCCTACAACCCAAGCGCCATAATCTGCACGAACAACTCACGTGCTTCACGGACAACTCACATGATATAATATCCTGCACGGACAACTCACGTGCCATAATATCCTTACCTAACCGACAGGCCCTCGACCTTACTCAGTCCTCAACCTCTGTAGTCTCTCGGGCTCTCAGAAATCATAAAGATCAGCCCAAACAAAGACAACATAGTATATCAACAAATATAAACAAAGACTGAGGTATAATACGCAAGAAAACTCATGACTGAGTACAAGACACCAATTAGCAAATAATTCAACAAGTGCGTGACCTCTGAGGGTCCCAACAGTACTATAACATAGCCTAAGCATGATTTCCAACATGATTTACAGTCAAATTTCTTCAACACATAGAGAGCATATAGCTAACAATAAATTATTCAACTATACAGTTTTCACGGGACGGGCAAAGTCACAATCCCCTCGGTGCACGCCAACACACCTGTCACCTAGCATGTGCGTCACTTCCAAAATAATCACATGACACAAAATAACGGGGTTTCATACCTTCAGGACCATATTTATAACAGTTACTTACCTCAAGTTGTGAAATTCTTGTTCTGCAATGTCCTTTCCTCGTGAATTGGCCTCCAAATGCCTCAAATCTAGCCATAAATAATTCGTTTCAGTCAATAAAATTCATTGAAATTAATTCTATAAGGAAATGCTAATTTTCCATCAAAATCCAAATATTAGCTCAAACATCGCCCGTGGGGCCCACGTCTCGAAACCAGACAAAAGTTACAAAATCTGAAAGCCCATTCAACCACGAGTCTACCCATACCAATTTTACCAAAATCCGACCTCAAGTCAACCCTCAAATCTACAGATCTTATTTCGAAATTTCTAAGTTCCAATTTCCGATTTCTACCTCAAAATCATGTAATCTAGTAGGATTATTCGATGTTAATTCAAAATTATGGAGTAGAAATGATCACAAGGGACTTACCTCAAGTTTTCCTTGAAAATCTATCAAAACTCGCCTCTCCTCAAGCTCCAATTTGTCAAAACTGGCGAATGGGACGAAGTCCAAGTTTTATAATTCTGCCCAAACAACCTCGGTTCTGCCTCGATCTTGGCCTTCGATCGAGGTCCTCAATCCTTGGCCTCGATCCTGGGCCTCTATTTTGACCCTCGATCCTGGTTCTCAATCATGGCACTCGACCCTGGCTTTCGATCAGGACTTCGACCCTAGTCTTCGACCCTGCCTTCGATCGTGGTCCTCGACCCTGGACTCGATCGTGGCTTCGATTCTGATCCTCGACCTTGCCTTCGATCATGGACCTCGATCCTGGGATCGATCGTGGATTGATTCTGGGCTCGATTTGTTTTGGGCTCGATTTCGGGCTCCATTCTGGCATAAGCTATTTCCAGTAGAAGGAAATTGCAGCAGCTGTTGTAGTTCAATTTATGATTCGTTAGCCATCCGAAGATCACCCGAGGCCCTCGGGACCTCAACCAAATATACCAACAAGTCCTAAGACATCATACAAACTTAGTTGAATCCTCAAATCACCTCAAACAACGCTAAAACCATGAATTATACCCCAATTCAAGCCATTTGAACTTTGAAATTTCTAATTTCTACAAAAGACTCTGAAACCTGCCAAATCATATCCGATTGATCTCAAATTTTGCACACAAGTCATAAATGACATAATGGAGGTATTCAAAGTTTCAGAATCAGATTCTGACCCCGATATCAAAAAGTGAACCCCCGGTTAAACTTTCCAAAACTTCAACTTTCGTCATTTCAAGCCTAATTCCACTACAGATCTCCAAATAATTTTCCGGACATGCTCCTAAGTCCAAAAGCACCATACGGAGCTATTGGAATCATAAAAATTCAAATCCGAGGTCGTTTACACATAGCTCCATATCCTGTCCACTTTTCTAACTTAAATTTTGAATTTTGAGACTAATTGTCTCATTTCACTCTGAATTCCTTCTGGACCCGAACCAACTACCCCGGCAAGTCAATAAACAAGTGTAAAGCATAAATTGAGTAGTAAATGGGGGAACAGGGTTATAATACTCAAAACGACCGGTCAGGTTGTTACATTCTACCCCTCTTAAACAAACGTTCATCCTTGAACGGGTTTAGAATCATACTTGAAGTATCAAATAGGTGTGGATATTTGCTCTTCATCTCCTGCTAAATCTCCCAAGTAGCTTCTCCGACTGGCTGGCCTCTCCACTGTACCGTCCCTGATGCTATGTTCTTCGACCTCAGCTTTCGAACCTGTTGGTCTAAAATAGCTACCGGCTCCACATGATAAGTCAAATTACTGCCCAGCTGTACTGTACTAAACTCCAGAATATGAGACGGATCCCCGACATACATTCGGTGCATCGATACATGGAACACTGGATGAACACCTGATAGACTAGGTGGCAAAGCAAGTTCATAAGCCGCCTCCCCAATTTTCTTAAGTATCTCAAAAGGCCCAATATACCGAGGGCTCAACTTGCCCTTCTTCCTAAACCTCAACACGCCCTGCATGGGTGAAATCTTGAGCAGAACCTTCTCCACAACCATGTGAACAACATCATGAACCTTCTTGTCGGCATAACTCTTCTGTCTAGACTGTGTGATGCGAAGCCGTTCCTGAATTACTTTGACCTTCCCTAAAGCATCCTAAACCATGTCAGTACCTAATAGTCTAATCTCACCCGGATCAAACCAACCCACCGGAGACCGACATCATCTCCCATATAAGGCTTTATATACAGCCATATGAATACTCGACTGGTAGCTGTTATTGTAGGCAAACTCCGCGAGTGGCAGAAATTGATCCCAAGAACCCCGAATATCAATGACACAAGCGTGTATCATATCCTCCAATATCGTAATAGTGTGCTCTGACTGTCCGTCCATTTGAGGGTGAAATGTTGAACTAAACTAAACCTATGTGCCCAATTCTCGTTGCATTGCTCTCCAAACCTGTGATATAAATTGCGTGCCCCGATCTGAAATGATGGACACTGGCACACCGTGTAGGCAAACAATCTTGCAAATATAAATCCCAGCCAACCGCTCCGAAGAATAATTAGTACCAACTGGAATAAAATGCGCCGATTTGGTCAACCGATATACTATCACTCAAACATCATCAATCTTTCTCAAAGTACGTGGAAGCCCAACTACGAAATCCATGGTAATACACTCCCATTTCCACTCTGGAATTTCAAATCTCTGAAGCAATCCTCCCGGTCTCTGATGTTCATACTTCACCTATTGACAATTTAAACATCGAGCTACAAACCCAACTATATCTTTCTTCATTCACCTCCACCAATAGTGCTGCCTCAAGTCCTGATACATCTTCGCGGCACCTGGATGAATGGAGTACCGTGAACTGTGAGCTTCCTGGAGAATCAACTCATGCAAATAATCTACATTAGGCATTCATAGCCTGCCCTGTATCCGTAATACACTGTCATCTCTAATAGTGACTTCGTTGGCATAACCATGCTGAACCGTGTCCTTAAGGACAAGCAGATATGGATCATCATATTGGCTCTCTCTAATGCGATCATATAAAGAAGACCGAGAAACCACACAAGCCAAAACTCGATACGGCTCCGAAACATCCAATCTAACAAACTAGTTAGCCAAAGCCTGTACATCCAACGCTAAAGGCTTCTCTGCTACTGGTAAGTATGCTAAGCTGCCCAAACTATCCGCCTTGCGACTCAAGGCATCGGCCACCATATTGGCCTTTCTGGGATGATAGAGAATGGTGATATCATAATCCTTAAGCAACCTAACCACCTCCGTTGCCGCAAATTAACATCCTTCTATTTAAATAGATGTTGTAGACTCCGATGATCAATATATACCTCACATCGGACACCGTACAAGTAATGCCGCCAAATTTTCAAGACATGAACAATGGATGCTAACTCAAGATCGTGGATTCGATAATTCTTCTCATGTACCTTTAACTGTCTGGGCACATAGGCAATCATCCTACCGTCTTGTATAAGCACTACGCCAAGACCAATACGCGGCGCGTCATAATACACAGTGTATGACTCTGAACCTGTAGGAAACACCAATACCGGAGTTGTAGTCAAAGATGTCTTGAGCTTCTGAAAGCTCTCTTCACATTCATCCGACCACCTGAACGGAGCACCTTTCTGGGTCAATTTAGTCATAGGCGAAGCAATACACGAGAAACCGTCCACAAAGCGATGATAATAACCGGCCAAGCCGAGAAAACTCTGAATCTCAGTAGCTGAAGATGGTCTGGTCCAATTTTGAACTGCCTCTATTTTCTTCGGATCCACCTTAATTCCTTCACTAGACACTATATGTCCTAAGAATGCCACTGAACTAAGCAAGAACTCACACTTATAGAATTTGGCATAAAGTTTCTCCTGCCTCAGCCTCTGTAATGCAATACCCAAGTGTTGTGCATGCTCCTCTTGGCTACGTGAGTACACCAGAATATCATTAATAAATACCACTACAAAAGAATCAAGATATGGCTGGAATACACTATCGTCAAATGCATAAATGTTGCCGGGGCATTGGTTAGCCCAAAAGACATCACAAGAAATTCATAGTGGCCATAACGAGTTCTGAATGTCGTCTTCAAAATATCTGAATCCCGAATTTTCAACTGGTGATACCGAGATCTCAAATCAATTTTAAAGAACACCCTCGCTCCTTGAAGCTGGTCAAATAAATCACCAATACGCCGCAATGAATATTTATTCTTGATTGTATCTTTGTTTAACTGCCTATAATCAATGCACATCCGCATAGTACCATCTTTCTTTTTCACAAACAGAACTGGTGCACCCCAAGGTGACACACTAGTCCAAATAAACCCCTTTTCAAAGAGTTCCTGAAGTTGCTCTTTCAATTCTTTTAACTTAGTCGGTGCCATATGATACGGAGGAATAAAAATTGGCTGAGTGCCCTGCACCAAGTCAATATCGAAATCAATATCCCTATCGGGTGGCATACCTGGCAGGTCTGTAGGAAATATATTCGAAAACTCTCGCACGACCGGTACTGAATCAATAATAGGAGTATCTGCATCAACATCTCTCACAAAGGCCAAATACGACAAACATCCCTTTCTAACCATATGTTGGGCCTTCAAATAAGAAATTACCCTGTTAGGAACAAAATCTAGAGAACCTCTCCATTCAACCTTTGGCAACCCCGGCATCGTCAACGTCACGATTTTTGTGTGACAGTCTAGAATAGTATGATATGGAGACAACCAATCCATACCCAGGATTACATCGAAATCAACCATACCGAGTAATAAGAGACCAACTATAGTCTCCAGTTCCCCAATAGTTACCAGACACGACCGATACACATGATCCACAGTAATAATATCACCCACTGGTGTAGACACACAAACAGGTGAAACTAAGAACTCACAGGGCATATCCAGATAATGAGCAAAATATGATGATATATATGAATAAGTGAAATCAAGGTCAAATACTATAGAAGCCTCCCTGTGGCACACTGAAACATTACCTGTGATCACTGCATCTGAGGCAACAGCATCTGGCCTGGCAGGAAAAGCATAGAATCGAGCCTGCCCGCCACCTGATCGGCCTCCCCCTCTTGGGCGACCCCTAGCTGCCTGACCCCCACCCCGAGCTGGCTGGGCGGGTGGTGTAACTGCTAGTGCTGGTGCTGGTGCCATTAGTCGAGAACTCTATTGTGGAGCCCTACTCAACAGCCTAGGAGAATCTCTCTTGAAATGACCCAATTCTCCGCACTCAAAATAACCCCTCCTCTGACGGAACTGCTGCTCCTGATAACTCGAAGAATTACCTGTAGAAGCATGCGCTGATGAGGCATGATGAGAACTTTGTGCTGGTAGTGCACTGAATGAAGACTGGCCTGAGGAGTACTGTAAGAACCGTGGCTAGCTGATGCACCACGATGAGCTGGATGACCCGCTTTAGCATGTCTGTAAGAATGGCCCCTACTGCGGTAAAGGTGACCCCCTGAAGGAACACCGCTGAAATCACCGGAACCACGAGGTCTCTTATCCTCCCTCTCAACCCGCTCCTGGCTGCGAACCATCTCAATCTGACGAGCAATGTCAACAACCTCGTCAAAAGTAGCACCAGACACTCTCTCTCTAGTCATGAGTAATCGCAGCTAAAAAGTAAGGCCATCTATGAATCTCCTGATCCTTTCCCTGTCTGTGGGAATCAACCAGATAGCATGAAGGGGCAATTCTAAAAATCTCATCTCATACTGTGTCACGGACATATCGCCCTGACTAACCTGATCGAACTACCTGCGCAGCTCCTCTCTGCGGGACTGAGGTACAAACTGCTCTAGGAATAGACGGGAGAACTGCTGCTAGGTAAGGGGTGCTGCACAGACCGGCCTTCACCTCTCGTAAGACTCCCACCATCTGAAGGCAGCCCAGAAAATTGAAAAGTAGTGAATGAGACCCCACTGGTCTTTAGAATACCCATTGTCCGAAGCATTTGCTGACACTTATCCAAAAAACCCTCGGCATCCTCTGACTCAGCACCGCTAAAAGGTGGAGGTCGAAGCCTCTCAAATATCTCCAGTCTCCTCCGCTCATCATCTGCCATAACAGGAACTACCGGGGCTTCAGCGGCTGCAACCGACTAGGTTGGTAGTGCCCCCGGTATCTGAAGTCCCTGTACTACCTGGTCTGGAGTACGGGCTACAGGGGTATGAGTACCTCCCCCGGCCTAAATTTTCAATTATGAGACTAAATGTCTCATTTCACTCCGAATTCCTTCCGGACCAGAACCAACTACCCCGGCAAGTCAATAAACAACTGTAAAAGCATATATTGCACAGTAAATGGGGGAACAGGGTTATAATACTCAAAATGATCGATCGGGACGTTACAAATATATTGTGGGAGCGATTTGCAAGCTATAACGGAAATTGGTTGAAATAATAATGGATTATGACTGCTGAATTGGCTCCAATTATTATAAATGAGTTACATGATTTATTTCTATTATTTGTTATTGTTACTAATATTGCGTATAGGTTAAAGTAAGTGACCTGCCTTAGCCTCGTCACTACTTTGTCGAGGTTAGGCTCAACACTTACCAGTACATGGGGTCGGTTGAACTGATACTACACTTTGCACTTCTTGTGCAGATTTCGCAGTTGGTCCCAACGGCGTACCATAGACTTGCTCGGATTTCAGCTACTCAGAGGAGACTTGAGGTATAACTGCACGGCGTCTGCAGTTTTGAAGTCCCCGTCTACTTTACTTTAGCTGTGTGTTTGTTTCCAGACAGCTTTATTTTATTCAGACCTTTATTTGTATTATTCTTGAAGCTCGTGCACTTGTGACACCAAATTCTGGGATGGTATTTAGACACCGTTAGTTTTATGAACTATTCACTAAATTTCAGACCTTACTTCCGCAATTGTTTCTTTGTTATTAATAAATTTAAGAATTGTTTAAAAATGGCTAATATTATTCTAATGTTGGCTTTCCTAGCAAGTGAAATGTTAGGCGCCATCACGGTCCAAAGGTGGGAATTTTGGGTCGTAACAGTTGGTATCAGAGCACTAGGTTACATAGGTCTCACGAGTCACGAACAAGCTTAGTAGAGTCTCAGAGGCTATGAAGTTTAGGAAAAATATCACTTCTTTCTTATTCTGTTATGCGAATTTATTCTATCATTGATGATTGAACCATTCTACTCTTATTCTCTCGCAGATGGTGAGAACATGTAATACCTTTACCGATGGACGGGGACCAGAGCCCCCGGTGGCAACTATGGTCGAGGTCGACGTCGTGCTAGAGGCCAAGGCAGAGTCCGAGGTAGAGCTTAGTCCAAAGCTCGAGCAGCTGCACCTGTTGTAGGACCTCAGATGTATCTTCAAGAGGAAGTTCTAGTTCAGAATATACCAGTTGGTCCCAGAAGGATTCATAGCCACTCCAGTGATTCAGGACGCTCTAGTCCGGTTGGTGAGACTAATGGAGGGTGTGGCCAAGAATAGTACATTTCCAGTGGCACCAGCCGTCTTACAGGCTGCGGGAGGAGCACAAACTCCCACTACTCCCTCTTCGGAGCAGATAGCTCCCCAGAATTAGGCTCTGGCAGCCCTGCTAATTGGGGTAGTTCGGCCAGTTATTGCGGCACAGACCGGTGATAGGCCTGCTATGTATTTTGAGGCCTTATTGAGACTGGATACGTTTACCGAGCTCTTTCCACTTCACTTCAGTGGTACACCTTTTGAGGACCCACAGGATTATCATGAACGCTGCCATGAGGTGCTGCAGAACATGGGTATAGTTGAGACCAATGGGGTTGATTTTGTTGTATTTCAGATGACGGGTTCCGCCAGGAGGTGGTGGAGGCATTATACATTGACTAGACTAGTTGGATCGCCTGCATTTATCTGGGAGAAGTTCTCTCAGCTATTTCTAGAGAAGTTCCTTCCTATTACACTAAGAGAGCATTACCGTAAGCAATTGGAGCATCTACAGTAGGGAGTATGACTGTTACTCAACATGAGTCCCATTTTGTGGATTTGGCTCGTCATGCTCTCCTTTTACTACCTACTGAGGGAGAGAGAGTGATGAGCTTTATTGAGGTACTCACTCACTTTATCAAGATTTAGATGACCATGGAGGCCAGAAGTGAGATTTCTTTTCAGGTGGCTGCTAATATCGTGAGGAAGATCGAGATGGTTCTTGCACAAGAGAGAGGGCAGAGGTCTGATAAGAGGCCTCATCAGTTTGGTGGTTTCAATGGTGCCTCGTCTTGAGGCAGGGGTAATTTTGGTAGGGGTCATCCTCCCAAACTGTTTCATTCAGCACTTCATGCATCTCACGGTGCTTCAGGGAGTCACGGTCCTATTATGCCTTACAATGGGCAACTAACATTCAGTACACATTCAGCTCCTATCAGTGCACCGCCACTCCAGAGTTACTATAGTGGTTATCTGGCCCATTTGGGTCAGCTTTAGCTTCAGTAGCCACGACGTCAGGATGGGTGTTATGAGTGTGGAAACATTGGTCACATCAGGAGGTATTGCCCTAGATTGGCGAGTAACAGATCTCGGTAGGATTCGCGTGCCATCATACCAGTAGTGGTTGCTTCACCGCCTGCTCATCCAGCTAGAGGTAGGGGTCAAGAAACTAGAGGTGGAGGTCAGGCCATTAGAGGTAGAGGTCAGGCCATTAGAGATGGAGGCTAGCCAGTTAGAGTCCGTCCCAGGGACACAGTTCAAAGTGGTGGGGCTCAGCCCCGATTTTATGCTTTTCCAGCTAGGCCTGAGGCCGAGTCATCTGATGTTGTGATCACATGTATTATTCCAATTTGCCATAAAGATGCTTCAGTCCAATTTGATCTAGGATTCACTTATTCCTATGTGTCCTCCTATTTTGCTTCGTATTTGGTTGTGCCTTGTGATTCTTTGAATGCTTCTGTGTGTATCTACACCGGTGGGAGACTTTGTTGTAGTAGATCATGTCTATCATTTGTGTGCGGTTACTATTGGTAGTCTTGAGACTAGTGTAGATCTTCTACTTCTTGATATGGTAGATTTTGATGTCATCTTGGGTATGGATTGGCTGTCCCCTTGTCATGCTATATTGGATTATCATGCCAAGATAGTGACCCTAGCCATGCGGGGTTACCTCGGTTAGAGTTGAAAGGAACTCCTGGTCATTCTGCCAGCAGGGTTATTTCTTATATGAAAGCTTGGCGTATAGTAGAGAAAGGGTGTCTAGCCTATTTGGCTTATATTCGAGATCCCAGTGCGGATGATCCTTCTATGGACTAAGTACCAATTGTATGTGAATTTCCAGAAGTATTTCCTATAGATCTGCCGGGGATACCACTCGACAAAGATATTGACTTCTTATTGATTTGGCTCGGGGCACTCAACCTATTTCTATTCCACCATACCGTGTGGCCTCGTTGGAGTTGAAAGGATTGAAAGAGCAGTTACAAGACTTGCTTGATCAGGGATTCATTAGACCCAATATCTCGCCCTGAGGAGCACCAGTACTATTTGTAAAGAAGAAAGATGGCTCTACGTGGATGTGTATAGATTATCAACAGTTAAACAAGGCCACTATCAAAAATAAATATTCGGTGCCAAGAATTGATGACTTATTTGATCTGCTATAGGGTGCCAAGGTATTTTCGATGATCGATTTGAGGTCTGGTTACCATCAGTTGAAGATTAAGACATCTGATGTCCCTAAACATAGCTTTTTGGACTCGGTATGGGTATTACGAATTCCTAGTGATGTCATTTGGGCTGACAAATGCCCCAACAACATTTATGGATTTGATGAATCGGGTGTTCAAGCCTTATTTGGATTCTTTTTTTGGTTGTATTCATTGATTATATATTGATTTACTCCAACAGTCGAGAGGAGCATGAGCAACATCTTTGGAGGGTGCTTCGGGATTTGAAGAATAATCAGTTATATGCAAAATTTTCAAAATGTGAATTTTCGTTAGACTCAGTTGCCTTTTTGGGGCATGTTGTATCGGCAGAAGGCATAAAAGTGGATCCTAAGAAGATTGAGGCTATTTAGAATTGGCCTAGACCTACTTCAGTTACGGAGATCGGGAGTTTCCCGGGTTTAGCAGGTTATTATCGTCGGTTCGTGGAAGGGTTTTCATCTATAGCAAGCCCATTGACCAGACTGACCTAGAAAAAATTTCCCATTCAGATGGTTAGACAAGTGTGAGTTGATCATTCAGAAGCTCAAGACTGCTTTGACTACGACGCCAGTGTTAGTATTACCCATAGGTTCAGGATCGTATACGGTATATTATAACACATCTCACATTGGGCTTGGTGCTGTATTAATGCAAGATGGCAGGGTGATTGCATATGCGTCGTGGAAGTTGAAAGTTCACGAGAAGAATTATCATGTTCATGACTTAGAACTGGCAGCCATTGTTCATGCGGTTAAGATTTGAAGGCATTACCTCTACGGTGTCTTGTGTGAGGTATTTACTGATCATCGTAGCCTCTAGTATTTGTTCAAACAAAATGATCTTAATTTGAGGCAGAGAAGATGGTTGGAGTTGTGGAACGACTATGATATCACCATTTTGTATCACCCCGGAAAGGCCAATGTGGTGGCCGATGCTTTGAGTAGAAAGGCTGTGAGTATGGGCATTCTTGTGTATATTCCGGTTGGTGAGAGGCCATTAGCTGCAGATGTTCCGACTTTGGATAATCAGTTTGTGAGGTTAGATATTTAAGAACCCAGTCGGGTTCTAGCTTGTACAGTTGCTTGGTTTTCTTTATATGAGCGCATCAGAGAGAGGCAATATGATGATCCTCATTTACTTGTCCTTAAGGACACGGTGCAGCACGGTGATGCCAAACAGGTTGTTGTGGGGGAAGATGGAGTTCTGCGAATGCAAAGTCGTATTTGTGCACCTAATATGGATATACTTCGTGAATTAATTCTTGAAGAGGCACACAGTTCCGGGTATTCTATTCATCCAGGTAACGCCAAAATGTATCAAGATTTGCGGCAACATTATTGGTGGATGAGAATGAAAAAGGATATAGTTGCATATGTAGCTCAGTGTCTGAATTGTCAACAAGTTAAATACGAGCATCAGAGACCTGGTGGAAATGGGAGAGTATCACCATGGATTTTGTTGTTGGACTCCCACGGAATTGGAGAAAATTTGATGCAGTTTGGGTCATTGTGGACAGGTTGACCAAGTCAGCACATTTCATTCCAGTGGCAGCTACCTATTCTTCTGAGAGGTTAGCTGAAATTTACATTCGTGAGACTAACCTCCTACACAGTGTGCCTGTGTCTATTATTTCAGATCGAGGTACGCAGTTTACTTCACACTTCTGGAGGGCTGTTCAATGTGAATTAGGCACGCGAGTTCAGTTGAGTACAACATTTCATCCACAGATAGACGGACAGTCAGAGCGCACTATTCCGATATTGGAAGATATTCTTCGCGCTTAGACTTTGGAGGTTCTTGGGATCATTTCTTGCCACTTGCGGAGTTTGCTTATAATAATAGCTACTAGTCAAGCATTCAGATGGCTCCATATAAGGCATTATACGGAAGGCGATGCCGTTCGCCAGTTGGCTGGTTTGAACTGTGAGAGGCTCGGTTATTGGGTACCGATTTGGTACAGGATGCCTTGGATAAGGTCAAGATTATTCAGGATAGACATCGCACAGCTCAGTCTAGGAAAAAGAGTTTTGCCGGCCGTAATGTTCGTGATATTGCATTCATGGTTGGAGAAAGAACATTGCTTCGGGTTTCACCTATGAAAGGTGTAATGAGGTTTGGAAAGAAGGGCAAGTTGAGCCCTAGGTATATCAGACCCTTTGAAATTCTTGAAACGGTAGGTGAAGTAGCCTACAGGCTTGCATTACCACATAGTTTATCAGCGGTTCATGCGGTGTTCCATGTGTCTATGATCCGGAAATATCATGGTGATCCATCCTATGTGTTCAATTTCAGCTCAGTCCAATTGGACAAGGATTTGACTTATGAGGAGGAGCCGGTGGCTATTCTAGCCCGACACGTCCGACAATTGAGGTCTAAGAGTTATCCTTCACTTCGGGTGCAATGGAGAGGTCAGCTGGTAGAGGCATCTACCTGGGAGTCCGAGTCGGACATGCAGAGTAAATATCCACACCATTTCTCTAGCTAAGGTACTTTTTCTAACTCCGTTCGAGGACGAACGTTTGTTTTAGAGGTGGAAAATATGATGACCAAAAATTTTATCTTTAAATTTAATAAGTAATTCTGTGTTCTATAACATTAAAGAGCACTAATTATCATTCTTCGACTTGCGTGCGCAGTCCATATAATTTTTCGGAAAATGTTTATGTGAAAAATGGATTAAATTGTGAAATGGAGTTTTAAAACTCAACTGAGTTGACTTTGGTCAACATTTTGAGCAAACAAACTCGAATCAGTGTTTTGACAGTTCCGGTAGGTTCGTATCGTGATTTGGGACTTTGGCGTATTCGCGGAATCGAATTCCGAGATCACTAGCCCGAGATATGGAATTTTGATGAAAACTTAAAAGCTTGAAAGCTTAATGATTTTTAAGAAATTACTGATGTAGGTTTTATTAGCACCGGGTCCGTATTTTGGTTCTGGAGCCCAGTATAGGTCCACTATAATATTTATGACTTGTCTGCCGAATTTGGTGAGAATCGGAGTCGATTTGACGTGATTCAGACGTCAGGTTGTAAAAATATAAGTTTTAAAGTTTTCTTGAAAATTTCCTTTGATTTGGTGTCTTACTCGTAGTTCTAGGTGTTAGTTTGGCGATTTGATCGCGCGAGCAAGTTCGTATGATGTTTCGGATAGGCTACGGGATGATTTCAGACTTAGGAAATCTGGTTTTCTGCAGACTTCAGGCTTCTGGTGTTCTTCTTCGCGTTCGCGAAGGTACTCTCACGAACGCGAAGAGCAAATTGGGTCTGACACATTTTGTGCTTCGCATTCGCGAGAGAGTGAACGTGTTCGCGAAGGCTTGAGGTGCAAAGCTTCGCGTTCGCGAAGGGAAAGAGGCTAACCAGGAAAATTGCCTTCGCGTTCGCGAAGTCCAAACCAAGCAAGCTTCGCGTTCGCGAAGTACTCCTCACGTTCGCGAAGAGTAAAATTGGTCAGCAAAAATTTGTGCTTCACGAACGCGAGGCACTGACCGTGTTCGTGAAGGGTAAAAATCCCAGAAACAGAACTTAAGTCTAGAAATGGGTTTCGACCCATTTTCAACCATTTCCAATTTTTGAGCTCGGGTAAGGCGATTCTTGGGCGATTTTCATGGGAAAATATTGGGGTAAGTATTACTTATCCTATATTAATTATATTTCATGACTCCATACTCATTTACATCATGAATCCGTGAATTTATGGAAAAAAAATCAGATTTTTATAAAATCTTCCAAAAACGAAAATTTAAGATTTGAAGGTCCATTTGACATCCGAATTGGATAATTTTTGTATTGTTGAACTCGTATCGGAATAGGTATTCGGATTTCGTAAGTGTTTCCGAGATTTGAGATGTGGGTCCCACTGTCGAATATTTAAATGAATTTCGGATTTTTATCCTGAAAATTAGTAAATTCATAAGGAATTAATTCCTATAATTCGTATTGAGTATATTGAATTGTTTGTGAATAGATTTTAAGCTTTTGGAGACAAATTTAAAAGGAAAAGTTGTGGTCGAGTAATTGATTGGAATGTTCAAAGTGAGGTAAGTGTCGTGGTTAACCTTGACTTGAGGGAATAGAACCCTTAAACTATTTGTTATGTGAAATGCATGCGAACAACGTATAGGCGAGGTTGTGAGTGTCTATACGTCGTAAAGTTAGTTGCTTGCATAATTACTTGAAAAATCATAAATCGTTTAAAATCATGAATTAATTATTATAAAAATTATTTTTCTTCTATTCTTTGTAAAATATTAGCTCTTGAATTCCTGAAATAATTGCTACATGATTATTTGATTTTATGTGCATTAACTGCTACTTGACATTTAGCACAATAAATATTAAACTGCCTATTTTCTCTCTTATTTTCATAATAAATAGTTATTTGTCATTGTTTGGTTCATAAATAAATTATAATTATTGTGTGCCTTGATTGGATTGGGGGATCAGATTGCACAACGCAACATAATTACTTGAAAAGTCATAAACCGTTTAAAATCATGAATTAATTGTTATAAAAATTGTTTCTCTCCTATTCTTTGTAAAATATTAGCTCTTGAATTCCTGCAATAATTGCTACATGCTTATTTGATTTTATGTGCATTAATTGCTACTTGACATTTAGCACAATAAATATTAAACTGCCTATTTTCTCTCTTGTTTTCATAATAAATAGTTATTTTTTATTGTTTGGTTCATAAATAAATTATAATTATTGTTGGCCGTGATTGGATTGGGGGATCAGATTGTACACCGCAACAGACTTATTTAAAAGTCTATATATACTTGATTAAAATAAATATATGAGAGTATTGAAAATGAATATATTGTGGGAGCGGTTTGCACCTATAACGGAAATTGGTTGAAATAATAATGGATTATGACTGCTGAATTGGCTCCAATTATTATAAATGAGTTATCTGATTTATTTTTATTATTTGTTGTTGTTACTAATATTGCGTACAGGTTAAAGTAAGTGACCCTCCTTAGCCTCGTCACTATTTAATCGAGATTTGGCTCAGCACTTACCAGTACATGGGGTCAGTTGTACTGATACTATACTCTGCACTTCTTGTGCAGATTTTGGAGTTGGTCCCAATGGCGTACCATAGACTTGCTCGGATTTTAGCTACTCAGAGGAGACTTGAGGTACAACTGCACGGTGTTTGTAGTTCTGAAGTTCGCGTCTACTTTACTTTAGCTGTGTGTTTGTTTCCAGACAGCATTATTTTATTCAGACCTTTATTTGTATTATTCTAGAAGCTCGTGCACTTATGACACCAAATTCTGGGATGGAATTTAGACACAGTTATGTTTATGGATTATTCACTAAATTTCAGACTTTACTTCCGCAATTGTTTCTTTGTTATTAATAAATTTAAGAATTGTTTAAAAATAGCTAATATTATTCTTACGTTGGCTTGCCTAGCAAGTGAAATGTTCGGCGCCATCACGGTCCGAAGGTGGGAATTTCGGGTCGTGACATTTTTATTTTACTAATTGCTTCTGCAATTTCTCTAGAGCTATTTATTAAATTATCTAATGTTTTCCTGTTATTAGGGAATTCATCTTTTGCCTTTAGAGCATTATATTCTTTTTCAATAGAACTTAATTTATTTTGTAAATTATGTAGTTCTATAGTTTTATCATTTTATCTAGTGCTGGCTTGTTTTAATGATGCATCTACTTTAGAAATTGTTATTTAGTTTTAAGCTGATCTTCGATCTTTTCTAGAAGCTTATTAGTAAAATTGAATCTTTCACTTAATCCAGGAAACTTCTCTTTAGAAAATTCTAGAAGTTTTATTAATGGATGTGTTTCAATTTTAGGGTTTGTTATTGACCTTGTGGGAATCCCTAATTTATTGGTATCCTTTAGCTGGTTTGATACCACATGTAATAGATTATTAGTGTAATTATTTTATACAATAATTTTATTAATATCTTTATTAGTTGGTCCACTTTCAATGTGAACGCTTACTCTTTTGAAAAGGGAAGCTGAAAGTACTTCATTTTGAACTGGCATTAGAATTTCTTTCAAGGGCGGTGTAGTGGATTCTATTATACCTTTGTTTTTGGTATACCATTTATTAAATAACATTTGAAGGGATTACTTTTGATTTGGAATCTGTCCTGTTATTTCAAACCATTTAAAGAATTCAATATTACATTTGATTCTTTTTAAATCTTTAATCCATTTATCTTTAAAAGATAATCTTTGTTTTAAGGAATACGTACCTACGCACCATTTTTTACTAATAATATTGTTGGCGTGTAACCACTGAGCATCTAGACATTTCCAATCTATTTTAAAGTCATCTACTCAGATTACAGTCAATTGATCTACTGTTTCTGCATTAGGGCTAGTTGCTACAAATGGTTTATTTTGATAAATAACTTGGGGAACAGTTTTGTTAAAGTCTACTCCTTTTATGTTTTGTGTTAATATCTTCAATTAAATCTTCATTACTTTTGTTTCTTCCATTATCCTCCGGGGGTTTGGAAGAAGAAGGTCTAGTAAAGGACATTCTTCTACTGGAAGAAGCTTCACTAGCTGAGCCTGATCTTAAAAACTTTAAGTCAATGGCTCATGTTGGATATTGAATGACTTGTTCGATGAATGAACTCTCAGGTTCATATTTTGGTTGAGTGATGACGTCAAAACTCCATCCATCTTTTGACAAAATTTTATCCCATTGAATCATTCTAGGGACGAAGGTGTTACTGTGTTATTGGTTTGCTTCCATGAGCATAGTAACTCCTTTATTACTTTCGATTTTAGCTTTTGGAGCTAAGGTTGTTTTCATTAGTCTGTAATAAACTCTGTGTATTATAGCTATTTCTCTTGTATTAACTTTGCTATTCATATTTTTTGTTTTTATATTAAGAGTTAATGTATCCAAAATGTTCTGGTCATTTATGTCAACTGAAAAGTTTGTATAATTATTAAAGTATACCGGGCCTTGGGCTAGGTTACTTTGCAGAACTCCTAATAATGAATCATCAAAGTTCAATAATCGGTCATCTCTTAATAAGAGACAGAGAAGGGTGTCTAAACCTAATCTATATAAAGGTTTGACTGCCCCTTGTACTAATCCAATGTGAAGGAAATTAAATTTCTTTCTATATTGTTGAATATCATGTGCAGCTAATAATTTGATTGTTTCTATCGAGTTATTGATGGCAACAGTTGATTCGCAAGTTTTGATGTTATAGTTTTTTATAAAATCAAACTTTCCAGTATGGTATATTGTATTATAGGATTCTCTTGGAATACTCCAGTTTTTTAAATCATTTTTTATTTTGGCAATATTGGTTATTGCTAGAGTTTGGTTTATATTATTAAGAATTTTATTTTTATCAGAATTATTCACTTTAAAACTGGGTTGTGCACCTATTGATACAAATTTTTATTGCTTTTAAATTAAATAAATATAAGTTCTTTAGTTTTTATAATCAACAAGCAATTGTTTGCAATTATTTATTTCGTTTGTTATTTCTAACAGAGTCTGTTTTCTTGGTTTGATAAAAATAAGGTCTTTATAAATCCGAATTTTGTAACGACCCGGTTGGTCATTTTGAGAATTTGAGCCCCTATCACCTAAAAACTGTTTTCCCCACATTTGTTTCCGCTAGTGAGACTTGCCGGAGTGATTGGTTATGGAATTAAGAGAGTTTTGGGACACTTAATCCCTAGTTGTGAGTTTAAGCCTTAGAGTTTGGACCGTAGTCGGAACTATGTGAAGACGGATCCGGAATGGAATTATGTCAACTTCATTAGCTTCGTTCAGTGATTTAGGGGTTAGGAGCGCGTCCGAAATGTGTTTTGGCGATCTGTAGTAGATTTAGGCTTGAATTGGCGAAAATTAGTTTTTAGGGGATTTCGGCCGACAGTGGAAATTTGGATATCGAGCTCGAAATGGAATTCCTAAGGTGGCTGTAGGTTCGTAGAGTCATTAGTGACCTGTGTGTAAAATTTGAGGTCATTCGGACTAGATTTGATGTGGTTCATCGTCGTTTGTAGAAATTGGAAAATGTTAAATTCTTAGGCTTGAATCCGTGCTTAATTCATAATTTTGGTGTTGTTCGATGTGGTTTGAAGGCTCGACTAAGTTCTTATGGTGTTATAAGATTTGTTGGTAGGTTTGGTTGAGGTCTCGGGGGCCTCAGGTGTGTTTCGGATGCTTAACGGAATGAATTTGGACTTAGGAAAAATCTGGTGCTTTTTCGCTGGTTCTATTGTAATCGCATCTACCCAAGGCTGCCCGCAGGTGCGAGCCCGCAGGTGTGAGAAAATTGGCACAGAAGCGGAGTTGGGTGGATTGGTCAAGGGTCGCAGGTGCGTGGGAAAAGGCCACATCTGCGATGCTCGCAAATGCACAAGACTGTTCGCAAGTGCGCAAGTTACGCAGAAACGGAGGAGATTTACACAGGCGCACACGCGCAGGTGCGGCCCTTTCGTCAGAGGTGCGAAGGCAAAGGGGGTAAGTGAATTGCATAGATGCGCACTTTTTCCACACAAGCGCACCCACAGGTGCGAGCCCAGGTTCCGCAGGTGCGGAAATACTTGGGTAGTGGTTAAAACCGGAGGGCTTCATGATTTTTGTCATTTTTGACTTTGCAAACTCGGTTTAGGGAGATATTTGAGAGCATTTTCGAGGCATTTCTTGAGGTAAGTCCCTTATGCTTATTGTTGATGAATAATCTTGCTTTGCCATAGATATTCCCACCTAGTAGTGTGTATTTAAGGTGGAAATTAGAAGTTGCTGGCTAGGGATTTGGAAGTTTGATTTGTGGATTTGGAGGACCATTTGGTGTCGGATTTTAATAAATTTTATATGGTTAGACTCGTGATGATTGGGTGTTCAAAATTTGTAATTGTTACCCAATTCTGAGACGTGGGCCCGGGGAGACTTTTTGGGCGTTTTACCTAATTTCATGCGTTAGCTTCGAATTAATTAGTTAAATTTGTTACTTGTAGTTATATTTATATTATGCAATTAATTGGAATAGATTCAGGCCATTTGGAGTCAGATACGCATGGAAAGAACGTGATATCGAGTTGATTTGAGCGGTTCGAGGTAAGTGGCTTGCCTAACCTTGTGTTGGGGACTTTCCCCCTTAGGATGTTTGATATTAATTTATGTGTGGGCGTCGTGTATGTGAGGTGACGAGTACGTACACGGGCTATTATTGCAAAAATCCCATTTTTCCTTTCTAAATCATAGACTGGTTTTCCTTATTAAATTGCAATAATACTTTTAATTGTTAAACTTAGACTAGAGAAGCATGCTTACGTGTTTTTAACTGCCTATTTGACATTTTGTGCAGCATGCTTAGTTAAGTCCCTATTTCCTTATCTGTGTTCAGCATAAACTGTATAACTCGATACTATAACTGTCATTTCATCTTGCGTTGCATATTTAAATTGGGACTACGGACGTATCCCGGGAGATCCCCCCCGGTCTTGCATATTTATTTTGGAACTACGGACGTATTCCGGGAGATCCCCCAGCACTGCATATTTACTTTGGGACTACGGATGTATTTCGAGAGATCCCCCAGCACTGCATATTTACTTTGGGACTACGGATGTATTCCGGGAGATCCCCCAGCACTGCATATTTATTTTGGGACTACGGACGTATTCCAGGAGATCCCCCTGTACTGCATATTCATTCGGAACTACGGGACTGTATTCCGGGAGATTCCCCATTATGTCTACCTTGTTCTGAGCCGAGAGCTCCCTTAACTGTTATATTTTCGAGAATTTCATTAATTGTGTTACCGTAAACTTTACTTATATCTTTTACTGTTTAATTTATTATATTTACTCCGGTAGGGCCTTGACCTCACCCCGTCACTACTCGACCGAGATTAGGTTTGGCACATACTGGGTACCATTGTGGTGTACTCATGCCCTTTCCTACACATGGTTTCATGTGCAGATCCATGTACGAGCTATCAGCCTTAGGGTTAGTGCGTACTGCTGATTCTAGGAGACTTCAAGGTACTTCTACTTGTGTCCACAGATCTTCAGAGTCCCCTTCTACTCCCTCTCCTAGAGACTTTCTTTATTATCTTCAGACTTTTGTATAGAGCTAGATAGATTATACCAGCTTGTGACTTACTGATATTCCGGGTCTTGGGAAATTATTTTGTATATGCCGAGTGGTACTATTCTTGGTTATTCACAATATGCCTAGTCTTCAAAATGTTGTGTTTTCTTTATATTTTTTGTAATATTAGGCTTACCTAGTCGTAAAGACTAGGTGCCATCTCAACACCTTACGGAGGGTTAATTTGGGTTGTGACAAGTTGGTATCAGAGCACTAGGTTCATAGGAGTCGCGAGTCACAAGCTAGTTCATTAGAGTCTCGCGGATCGGTGCAGAGACGTCCGTACTTATCTTCGGGAGGCTATGTAACTATTAAGAACAATCATACTTCTTTGATTTCCTTGTCATGCAAGTTATTGACATCAAAAATTTTCTAAGATTCTATTCTATTCGTTCTCCCAGATGGTGAGGACCCGTACCGGGAGGACCGACGATCAAGCACCCGAGCCCTTAGTTTTTGAGCATGTTCAGCACTCTGGCTCACGCTGGACTATTTCCGATAGATCCCGTTACATCTTAGGCCGGGGGAGGGGCACATACTCCCGCAACCTGCACTCCTGAGCAGAGGGTCCAGGTTGATCAGGCCCCAGAGTATATTCCTATGCCCCCAGTGGCTCCGGTTCAGCATGAGACCAAGGTAGCAGCTTCTGAGGCAGAGCAACTCAGACATGAGAGGTACAAGAAGTACCACCCACCTACTTTCAGTGGACTAGCTTCAGATGATGCTCTGGGTTTTCTTGAGAAGTGTCATCGTATTCTCCGCACTATGGGGATTGTGGAGATGAGTGGGATTTCTTTCACCGCTTTCCAACTGAGGGGAGCGGCATATCAGTGGTCGCATGCCTATGAGCTGAGTAGTCCGGACGAGGCAGCCTCACTCATTTGAACTCAAATTTCAGAGATGTTCTTGCGTGAGTATGTTCCTCAGAGCCTCAGGGATGCATGGAGCGCAGAGTTTGAGCAGCTGCATCAGGGTGCTTTGACTATGTAAAAATATGCAGTCCGTTTCAGTGAGTTAGCTCGCCATGCACTGGCTCTGGTTGCTACAGTCAGAGAGAGGGTTCATCGCTTCATTGAGGGACTCCACCCTAGTATTCGGACCAGCATGGCCAGGGAGTTTGAGATAGACATTAGTTATCAGCAGGCAGTGAGCATTGCCAGGAGAGTGGAGGGCATGTTCGCCCGGGAAAGAGAGGAGAGAGAGGCCAAGAGGTCTCGAGAGACTGGTCATTATTCAGGAGCTTGTGCGCCAGCAACATGCTATGGTAGGGGTTTTGTGAGCCGCCCTGTTCATTCAGCTCTTCCAGCAGCCAACGGTGTTCCGGATCCTCCTAGACCTTAGGAGCCCTATTATGCACCGCCAGTATCCAGTGTGCCTCCTACTCGAGGTGCTATCACCGGCCAGTATAGCATGCCAGGTCTGAGTCAGTCTCAGCCACGTGGTGCTCGGTAAAACCCAACTGATTAGTGGTTGCACAATAGGTGTCGTACCCGGCCGACTATATCGCGGCTCGGTAGAGTAAAATAGA
>AWOL01S0031091.1:0-27349 GCA_000715115.1 Nicotiana otophora
GCCAGCATTCCTCATCATGAGGCTGCCACTATAAGGCAATGGAGGCATAGAGGCAATACTACTGTAGCTTTTGGCCCCCTTACTTGTACTCTTCCTTGGTGGTCTTTCTTTTTTTCTTTTATTATTAATAAAATAACTACTAGGCAGCCCGCCCAGTAGTATAACTTGCCCAAAAAAAACCAGTGGAAAAAAACGCTCTCTCCTCTCTCCTCTCCCTAGGCGATATTATGGAGAACTAGCAGCAGACATGGCTGCCAATGCCTCTCCCCAGCCTTTGGCCGTGGGAGAGACGAATTCAAACCCTAATCCAGCCACTACATACGCTACAAGATTGATCACAAACAAATTGTTATTGAAATAGTTCATGAAGAACCTACTGTTAAGTTTACTATGGAGGAACTTGAACAATTCACTGTCAAGAAGGTCTAGTAGTATTAAAATTCTCGTTTGAACGATTGGAGATGCAAGAACTTCGAAAGTTTTTGCCAAAACTGTTTGGAATTCAAGGACGAAGTTTGATCGGATGGTTGGCGAGAAGGCACATCCTCATCAGGTTTGATTTATATGAAGATTATGTTGCTGCTGCTTCAAACGCTGTTAATCATCTGCTTGTTAATGGTGAGAACCATCAGTTAAGAATTTTCCCATGGACTCTTGGTTTTAATCCTAAGGAAGAAACATCTAGGGCTTTTGTATGGATATCGTTACCTAATCTGCCTCCTATGTTATTTGCCAAACGATCTCTACTGTCAATTGCTTCAGCTGTTGGTAAACCAATAGCTATTGATAAAGCGACACAAGAAAAGTCGAGGCCTAGCACGGCAAGAGTTAAAGTTGAGTTGGATTTACTGGATAAGAAATCAAATAGAGTAAGGATTCATTATGTCGATGAAAAAACTGGGCAGATTATGGAATTTTATCAGGAAGTTGTGTGTGATAATTTGCCTCAGTTTTGTTCATATTGCAAACATCAGGGACATGGAGAAAATAGCTGCCGCTTGCTACAGGAAAAGAATGATGTTAATGAAAAGGAAAATCCTATGTATGATGGCCAAAACATTGAGAAGTATCAAGGTGATCTAAGGAATTTGCTGGATGAAAAGAAGAAGGCTGTTATGGTGTCGTCTACTGCTAATGCTGGTGATCGTGTGACTGAGAAGATGAATGCAGGAGGAACGGGCTTCGAAATTGTTCCAGCTGCTGAAGTTCCTGCTAGGGTTGATCAGGAACTGAAGGTTGCCAAAGTTTCTGTGGGTGATCGAGTTTCAGATGGAGGTCCTAAAGTTTCAGATGCTAGTCAAGGGCAGAAAATAGCAGTTGTTTCTGGTGTTGAAACAGCAGTAGCAGTAGTAGGGCAGGTTCAAATCGCTGGACAAAAACCAGCTGCTATTGCTACACGTGATGTTCTTGCTTCTATAGCCTTGGCGAGAATTTACAATGTTGTGAAACCAGTCTTACAAGCTGGGCAGGTGCGTGACGTTCAAGACAAAGCTGGACAAACTTCTACGGCAGCTCGATATATTACNAAGAAATGATAAAATTTGACGAATATTTGAAGATAGTGGAAGAAGAAGCCAAGTAGCTACAAGTTGAAGAGTTCACAAGGTTGAAGAAAGAGGGGCAAGACTCAATTTTTTACCTTGTTTTATTCTATCATTTTTTGAGTATCATCATTTATAATATCATCACAGAGTATGTTATAAACTCTGTGATGATCATATAGTACTTAGTTCGTTCTAGTTCTTATTATTTATATGCTTGCTAGTAGATGAGGTTGTTCATGCCTCAATAGAAATTGTAAGGTAAGGTCTAGCTCAGTATGTGTTTGCTTATGTCTTATGCCTTTTGGGAAGTATCCAAACGGCTATGCGATCATTCGCCCTCGTGAGACTTTGCCAGCATTCCTCATCATGAGGCTGCCACTATAAGGCAATGGAGGCATAGAGGCAATACTACTGTAGCTTTTGGCCCCCTTACTTGTACTCTTCCTTGGTGGTCTTTCTTTTTTTCTTTTATTATTAATAAAATAACTACTAGGCAGCCCGCCCAGTAGTATAACTTGCCCAAAAAAAACCAGTGGAAAAAAACGCTCTCTCCTCTCTCCTCTCCCTAGGCGATATTATGGAGAACTAGCAGCAGACATGGCTGCCAATGCCTCTCCCCAGCCTTTGGCCGTGGGAGAGACGAATTCAAACCCTAATCCAGCCACTACATACGCTACAAGATTGATCACAAACAAATTGTTATTGAAATAGTTCATGAAGAACCTACTGTTAAGTTTACTATGGAGGAACTTGAACAATTCACTGTCAAGAAGGTCTAGTAGTATTAAAATTCTCGTTTGAACGATTGGAGATGCAAGAACTTCGAAAGTTTTTGCCAAAACTGTTTGGAATTCAAGGACGAAGTTTGATCGGATGGTTGGCGAGAAGGCACATCCTCATCAGGTTTGATTTATATGAAGATTATGTTGCTGCTGCTTCAAACGCTGTTAATCATCTGCTTGTTAATGGTGAGAACCATCAGTTAAGAATTTTCCCATGGACTCTTGGTTTTAATCCTAAGGAAGAAACATCTAGGGCTTTTGTATGGATATCGTTACCTAATCTGCCTCCTATGTTATTTGCCAAACGATCTCTACTGTCAATTGCTTCAGCTGTTGGTAAACCAATAGCTATTGATAAAGCGACACAAGAAAAGTCGAGGCCTAGCACGGCAAGAGTTAAAGTTGAGTTGGATTTACTGGATAAGAAATCAAATAGAGTAAGGATTCATTATGTCGATGAAAAAACTGGGCAGATTATGGAATTTTATCAGGAAGTTGTGTATGATAATTTGCCTCAGTTTTGTTCATATTGCAAACATCAGGGACATGGAGAAAATAGCTGCCGCTTGCTACAGGAAAAGAATGATGTTAATGAAAAGGAAAATCCTATGTATGATGGCCAAAACATTGAGAAGTATCAAGGTGATCTAAGGAATTTGCTGGATGAAAAGAAGAAGGCTGTTATGGTGTCGTCTACTGCTAATGCTGGTGATCGTGTGACTGAGAAGATGAATGCAGGAGGAACGGGCTTCGAAATTGTTCCAGCTGCTGAAGTTCCTGCTAGGGTTGATCAGGAACTGAAGGTTGCCAAAGTTTCTGTGGGTGATCGAGTTTCAGATGGAGGTCCTAAAGTTTCAGATGCTAGTCAAGGGCAGAAAATAGCAGTTGTTTCTGGTGTTGAAACAGCAGTAGCAGTAGTAGGGCAGGTTCAAATCGCTGGACAAAAACCAGCTGCTATTGCTACACGTGATGTTCTTGCTTCTATAGCCTTGGCGAGAATTTACAATGTTGTGAAACCAGTCTTACAAGCTGGGCAGGTGCGTGACGTTCAAGACAAAGCTGGACAAACTTCTACGGCAGCTCGATATATTACTGATGGGATTAAGGATGATCAGATCGTGAGGAAGGCAGCAGCTCTTGTAGCTACTGCTGGAGTTGCTAAACATCATGCTGCACTAGTTGATATAGTTGAAAAAACAGCAGCTCCTATAGCTACTGCTGTGCAACAGGTAGGTGTGGAAAATATAGCTGGACTGGTGCTTTCTCCAGGCAAATCTGGACATGTTTGTGATGCTTCAGGCAAATCTGTTACAACTAAAGATCCTGTGGTTGCTGGTGTTACTACAGGTCCTATTGATGGACAAAAATCTACAGAAGTTGGGCATCAAAATCTTAAGGGACAGGCGCAGCAGCAAGTTGGGACAGCTGGTGATCGAGCTGCTACACCTGTGATACCAACTGCACGACAACAACATGCTACTTCCCAGGTTGGGAAAACAGATGGTGTGACAGATGCTAAGTCATGTGCACAAAATAATGCAGCTGCTACTGCTGAAGTTGGTGCGCAAACTGGGGACGAGTGGACAGTAGTGATGAAATCTCCTACTAAGCAAAATGCTGCTCCAGGTGTGAAGAATCAGCAGCAGAATATGAGTGTTCCAACTGCTCGACAAACCGCGTCAAAGGCTGTCACAAGCCCAAATAGTTTTGAAGCACTAGCAGAAGAGGTGAACGTTGGTGTTAACTCTCTAACAGTCAAGGATACTAGATTGATGCAGCAAATTACACCATGTATTAGCAGTAGCAAACAGGATCAGTCAAGTGAAAATTTTTCTAACAAGTTGGGTGTTCGACGAATTGCCTCGGAGAATAATTTGGTCAAGCTTGGTATGTGAGTGAATGGGTGTTCATATTTTGTGACTTTTACCCGATTCCGAGACGTGGGCCCGAGGAGGTTTTTTGGGGCGATTTTCTAATTTCTTGCTTTAGCTTTGATTTCATTAATTAGATTAGTTTCTTATAGTTGTATTTATGGTATGTAATTGATTTTGGCTAGATTTGGGCCATTCGGAGTCGGATATTCGTGGAAAAGGCATTGTTACCGATTGATTGAGCTTGGTTCGAGATAAGTGGCATGCCTAACCTCGTGTGAGGGAAATCCCCTTAGGATTTGGTACTATTGTAATATGTGAGCGCCGTGTACGTGAGGTGACGAGTACGTACACGGGCTATTTGTTATAAAATCCGATTTATTTTACTGAGTAGTAACATGTTTTTCCTTTAAATTGAGTTATACCGTTTAAATGAGTATTAGTATGCTTTTCATTCTTAATTGAGCTATTCCAATATGTGTAGTTATCCTGTTTAGTCTAATATCGCATGTCTACGTGCTTTAACTGCTTATTTGAGCTATGTGAAGCATGTCTAGTTGATTCTTGTTTTTCCTTGTTCTTTATCAGTATAATTGTAGAAATCTTGTTCTTAACTGTTGTATTTATCGGTTTGAGCTGTGTGTTTACTTTTGAGACTACGAGGTGGTTTCTCGGGAGTTCTCCCTGCACATTTACTTTTGAGACTACGAGGCGGTTCCTCGGGAGTTCTCTCTGCATATTTACTTTTGGGACTACGAGGCGGTACCTCGGGAGTTCTCCCTGTATATTTACTTTTGAGACTACGAGGTGGTACCTCGGGAGTTCTCCTTGTATATTTACTTTTGAGACTAGGAGGCGGCACTTCGGGAGTTCTCCTTGCATATTTATTTTGGGACTACGAGACGGTATCTCGGGAGATCCCCTGCTGTTTACCCAAGTGTGTTGTACTGTTGCCTTGCTGAGTTTCCTTTTGTTAAATTCTAGTCTCTCATTATACTGTATATTCTCCTGCCTTATTTATTATTTACCAGTGGGTCTGACCTGACCTCGTCACTACTCGATCGGGGTTAGGCTTTGGTACTTACTGGGTACCATTGTGGTGTACTCATGCTACTCTTCTGTACATGCTTTGTGTACAGATCCAGGTGCTTCTTATCAGCCCCGTGATGACGTCCAAATCAACTACTAAAAAGTAAATGGACACGATCGCATGCAAAATAATTTACCCAACTATAAGTTGGGGTCGAATTCCACAGAGAACAATATATAGGCGATTAGGCATGTAAGAGAATTATCACTTATTATGCAATGCCAAATACTTAGAATGGTTGTTGAGAAAATATTATAGCTAAATGCGAAAATGTAAACTAACCTAGAAATCAAGTAAAATGATCAATGGCTACAAGCATGGATGCATCGAGATTTACACTCAAGTAACGATCCAATGTATTTCACGATTTTACAAATATGAGCGAGTTTATGTTAATTAGCCTCGGATAATAATTCTATATTAGCTTCTTCCGGAGACTAACAAGACTTCCTAATTGAATTATCCCTAAAATAATTAAGAGATTAAGTACACCCGAATATGGCTACAAGTAGTTCAATCCTATCCCTAGGTAGAATCTATAAAATGAGGGCTAAAGCCTCAAGTTCTTGTTAATTAATCTTTTCCAACCCCAAATTATCTTTTTCAAAATTAATTCGAAGTTAATGTGCGAGTCCTAGGGTAAGCTAATCCCTTTGAAAACATTAAAGAGCAAGAATAATTAAAGAAACAATAACTCACTTCATAATAAATAAAAATCATTTAATACATAAGCACAACAAGATATTTAATCCACACTTTAAATATGAATATTTTCATAAACTAGATTCAAGTGTTGGAAAAAATACTACACACTTAAATATTCAATACAAAGCAAAGAAATGAAGAAATGAGCATAAATGAGTAAGAAATTCTCAACCAAAAGCTTCAAATCTTCAAGACCCAAGTGTGTGTGCAAGAACCCTACCTCCAAAACTTGTCTTCTCTAGTCTAGGAACTGAAAATAAGCCAAACAATTCTTTACAAATGAGTTGGTTTGTATATTAAATGGTTTGGGATCAAAATTGTGAAATTCCAAAACTACCCAGTTTTTCCTCCCAGTTTCTTCTTCGCGTTCGCGAACAATACTTCGCGTTCGCGAAGGGTAATTCACTGGGCAGATTTCTTTTGTCCATTTTAGCTCCTTTTTGACTCGTTTTCACTTGGTTTCTTCACCATCACTTATAAATCACATAAAACATGTAAAATGGATGTAAGCGACATTAAACACGCGATTTACTCGATCAAACATAGCAAAAATCTAAGATTAACGACGAGATAAGTTGGTAAAATACCAACTTATCAAACCCCCAAACTTAAACTATTGTTTGTCCTAAAGCAATTCAACAACTAAGAACATCCTTCTATAAAATCATCAATTAAGCTTAGTGGCATACCAAATACATTTCAAGTCAAAAAGGTTCAAATTAAATACAATCTAGCGACTTCGGTTGGTACCAATAGTTAATCCAAGACATACGAATCACCGACAACTTCATAAGAATATCATTTCATTTCAAGTACTCAAACACCACCTTAATCAAAGTAGCAACCAAGTCATGACACTAAAGCATCAAAATTTGCCTCATTATCACAAATAATTTTCTTTTGTTTATTCCTCCCAATTGGAGATTGGATTACGTTCACAACTCAAAATTTTATGTGCCCTCACACTTATGAGAAAATTCCAACTTATAAATTGAAATTTAAACACAAATGGGATATCAAATGGAAAGAATTAACTCTCACTCTCACAAAGATATTCAAATGCACAAAAGTAGTATCATAGGCTTGCCCTTCATGTATTTCTCCACTAATGTGGACACACTTGGTTCAAAATCAAGTAGGATTTAAAGGATTATAATGTAGGTTTTTGGTTAAGGTAGGGCACAATTTGGTATGAGTGACTCAAAACCTTCCCAAATACTACAATTTACAATAATTAAAGCACACTTCCTTCAAAAATATTTTTCATCATTTCTTCACTTTTCATTCCACACCTATTCTTCCCTTTATTCACAACTCCTTATTTTTCCTTCTTTTTTTTTAATTTATTTTACGGAACCCTTTTTTTTTTATACCTTTCACCTTTTAAGCAACTTCCATATCACAACTTTTCCAATCTTCACCCCTGAACTTAGGCTTTTAGCCTATGTTTACACTTTCAAAGTACTTAGGGAGGTAGGGTGCCAAAAGCTAGGTCAATAGAGAACAAAGGGTTAAAGCTTGTAACATGGTTGCCAAAGAAAAAGTTTAAAGGCTCAAAAGGGGTTGACTAGGGAAAATATGCAAGGGTAGGAAATTTAAGGCACAATAGCGGTCCAAGGAAGGCCTAACATCATTTTTTAACCCAAGTTAGTCTAGGATTTTGCCTTGAAGCACATTCCGGACAAGTTCTAGACTACAAATAATGTAAAAGAACTCACAACAAATCTTACCACACATGACACATGCAAACTCAAGTGACATATAAATTCAAAATCCAATTAAAACCAATGAACCCAAAGAAAATCACATATAGCCTAAAAGGCTATTTAATGAATCAAAGAGCCAAAAATAGAACCTAAAAGTCACAACAAGAATTATCACTTCAATCATTTTTCATTTTAAAGATCAAAACTTCATATGCCAAAGTTTAAATTATGTTGGTACCAAACAAGCCACACGTTAGTTTATGGAGACAAGATCACACCCAAAAACTAATTTATTCACTACTAGCTACTAAACTAACTAAAAAAAAATATTTACCTAAAAAAAAAAAAACTAAACAAGACTAATCTCTTAAGAAAGTTATCACGCCATCCATCATAGGGAAAAGTCACCCGGTTCGACACAAATTATTTCCTTGGAAAAGAACCGCGGCATAAAAAAAAACCAAGGATTTTAATTAATACTACTATAAGTAAATAAAATAGCAAAATAAGAAAATATTAAATACTTTAAAGAAAAACTAATGCTAACATGATAGAACTAAACTTCAAATTATTACTAATAAAATAAAATGGATATCAATCTACACAAGTTCACAAAAAATGGACATGCTCCACATACACCCATCATATATTAATGAGCCACCCACAACCTAAAGTGTTGCACTGTCCTCAATGCAACTAAACAAAACAAGATAAAATGAAGGAGGTACTCCCTGAAACTGCATCACTCGAAGCTGGAGCTGGAGCTGGAGGGGAATTTGAGCTCCTCCTCCTCATCATCATCATCCAAGTCATTTGAACTGCAAAATGACCTCAGCTTATCCATCATCTTGTTCAGGAAATTGCTCTTTTTCTTTTCGTGCTCCCTGAACTTTCTCTGCCACTTCTAAATCTTCCCTTGCCGGCGGCTCATATTTTCCAACATGTTGTTCATGGACTCCATCTTGCTCGTTATTGCTTTTTGCTCTTTGCCCACGTCATCCAGGGATAGTGGGGCAGCAGTGCCAGTATATGTGGTAGCCCCGGGTGGGCCAGTAGGAAGGCCAGCTATAAGCTGCCTAATGTGTGCATCTACTCCATGTATCTAACTGGATAGGTGCCGCATAGTGTAAGTGCCGGACTGGAGTGGTCCCATGGGGTCAAATGACCCTGGTGCAGGTACAAAGGATCCGGTGGGATCGGTGGTGGTCTCAAAGAACTGCCCAAATGAAGAGGATGCAACATCAATCCTCATCTTTTTCTGCTAGTCGATGGGTCCCCTTTTCAGCAAAGGGTGGATCATCGGCTTTCCCGGACTTTTCTCAACATCATTTGGGCATTTTAACACCGCAGCATTATAGCATACCCGAGTGATCAAGGATGGGAAGAATAGGCTCTTGGACCTCCCATGGGTGGCTTCCTCAATTTCTCTAACAATATGCTCCCCCACGTTCATGGGTAGTCCATCCATGATAGCAACAATGATTGGTGCCCTCTCTGGTGTCACATCAGTGTCATTTGTAGAAGGCAAGAGTCTTTGCACAGATAATAGAGAGCCACGTCTTTGCCTCATCAGTGAAGTCATGTGAATCAACTCCCTTGTGCGCTATCAACCACTTCGGGGTCGCCCCATCATGCAATTTTTCCATCAACCATTGGGTTCCCCCTGCTTTTGCTCTGCCTCTGTAAACCTCATTATCTGCATTGGGAAGGCCATAAATTTCGTTGATCACCTTAGGGCTGAAATGGACTTGCTCATCCCGCACAATAGTAACTAAGGTTCCTTGGAAGTCGGTCCTCAAGGCGTTTGAATAAAATTCTAACACTACTGTGTGGTTGGCATCAATTGGTTGATCGGCGAAATAAATCCACCTGCTTTCGACCAATCTTGTGTAGAAGCCCGGTATTTTAGCTTCAACCTTTTCCATGTTAATGCCTCTTTCTATGGCGATGGTTTTTGACAAGAGTTTGTCATATTTCCGTTCACATTCAGCAGATAAAAACCGGTCATGATCAAAGGGTTCCTCTTGTTCGGCTTCGGGGACATGTTCTTGCTCAATTTCATTATGTTCCGGAACCATTTTATGCCCAAAGTACCTACAAAATAGACCAACAATGTTAAAAGCTCATATAGACACTTAAAACAATGTATTAGGAAGTATTTAGGCCAAAGAAATGGGTGAAAAAGGTCCTGGGCAGAGCTGTGCAAAGCTACTATTTTTGGGACTGCCAGTGATTGCTCTTCGCGTTCGCGAGAAGACAATCGCATTCGCGAAGAGCAAAAAATTGTTGCCCAGATTTAGACCTTTGCGTTCGCGAGTAGACCATCGAGTTTGCGAAGGTCATCTTCATCGACCAACACTATTTTTCTTTCACGTATTTTGTCAAACAGTGTGTGTGCCCTATTTTCCTTGTTCATTTTCCAGTTACGTTTAGCACAAATCTCGCCCAAAATTGTATAATAACAATCACACACACACACTCAACCAACCTCACCCAGCAAGGACAACAAATTTCACACACAAATTTGGCATTTAAGACTTCATATTTTGAACCCTAAGCACCAATCAACCATGGTTGCTCTTCTATTTTTTCACACCAAGAAAGGGAAGAAAGATTTAAGATGCAAGAGAGGAAATTACATACCTTGAGAGTGGAGAGGGAGAATCGCAATAGACTTGAAGATTATGGAGAATTGATTTTGAAGGTTAAGGAGTAGTGAGAATTATTCTTGAGCCAAAAAGGGGTAAATTGTTCGTTTCCAGTGTTTCTAGTATTTTAACAATTTTAAAACTTACTTGACTTCACGCGTTCGTGAGGGCCACTTCGCCTATTCGAAGAGTAAAAGTTGACCGAACAGTCGCGAATGCAACCTTATCATGGCAAACGCGATGGCTTAAAATTTCATACACCGTCGCGAATGCGAGAGTCAACCGCGAACGCGAAGCAGTGCTTCTGCAATTTCTTACAGCTACTGGTTTTTGGATGCCCGGTTACCCTGACCTGCTCAAATCAACTCCAAAAATTCTAAAACACGGTAGATTAGTCGAAAATAATATTCTAAGCTATTCTAAAAAAGAAAATTTCAAAAATGACTAAAATTTTTGAAATCGATTGGTTGTCACCCACCAAGCGCCGCATTTAAGGTCGTGGCACGACGCAGATAAACTTTACCACTTTTCTCGCCACTTGGACGATATGAATTGGGCACCTAACTTTGAATCATACTTGTGACCACGAGCAATGGGGGGTGGTAAGTAGATGATCAAGCCAGACTTTAAGTTCTTCATTTTGCATTTCTTGGCTTTCATGTGAGGAATGTCATTTTGCCTTCTTGTTCCCTCAAATTGTAAGATGTATGGCCTTTGCCTTTCCTCATCGCAATCCCTTATTGACTCGTTTAGTTCAATTCCCATATCACCACATAATTCCAATGTTGAAAAATACTTGGAATGTGACATCAAACCTCCAAATTTTAATTCTTCCCGGATATTGACATCCTTTTTTTCCCCCGGACTAGAGTCAATCTCAACCATATTCTCAATTACACCGGTTGACTCTAATTCCATATTTTTCTTGGCATCACTAACAAGCATGGAGTCGGTTGGCGGATGTTCAATTCTTGATTCCTCAAATAAAGCTCACTTTATTCCTCGATGTCGGACTCTTCTTGATCTCTTTCCACACTCTTAAGTTGGTGGCCATAGTGAGCCTCAACCAATATTTTCAATTGCTTTTCCAAGGTGCGGATATCATCATCATTTTGAGTTAGTACTTATTTTAAGTCCTCGAGTGCCAAGTTGTACTTCTTCTCATTTTCAAGAATGGCCTCCAACATGAGCATCATCCTCTCATTTTTAGCATTTGAGAGTTCTTCTTGGTTTTGATCAAGTGCCAAAGAAGGATTTTTGGCTTCAATATCTAAGAAAGGTTCTTGGCTATCATTCACTTCCAAGGCTTTTTGGACCTCTAAATCTTCAAGCATTTCTTCCATTTGTGAGTTCAACCTTTCAAGCACCAAGTCATTTTGGAGACTATTTTCCAAAAGCTCCTCCAAGGCATTTTGTTCTTTGTTTCCTCCTTCATGTAGGCATTCTAACATGAGCTTGAACTCTCCATTTTGACCATGCTTAATTTCTTCCACTTCCATGTCCCTATACTTGTCATCATAAAAAGTAGAATCATCATAGCGGGGGCTTGGGGAAGGGAAGGACAAATATGCACAATTATCCCAATGACCATTTTGACGAACACACTTATCACAAATACTCCACTCATGGGTTTGAGATTATGTGCACAATCCACCCCCGGGAGAATTTAAATAATTTTTCCACGAGTGTGGTCCTCCATAATAAAGACAAGGGTCATCAAAGTACGAACAACTACCATCCGACTAATTTTCATTATATGATACCATTTATTTATTTTTATTTTAAAACTAAGAAAGTAAACAAGAAAACAAATAGGAAGATAAACAAGGATAAGAAAATAATTACACAAATATTCACAAGTTTGGACCAAAGCACTTACGCTTACTTCTCAAACAGCCTAAATACGCCAAATTGTCCCCGGCAACGGCACCAATTTTGATGACATCCAAATCCACTACTAAAAAGTAAATGGACACGGTCGCATGCAATATAATTTACCCAACTATGAGTCAGGGTCGAATCCCAATGAGGACAATATGTAGGCGATTAGGCGTATAGGAGAATTATCACTTATTATGCAATGCCAAACACTTAGAATGGTTGTTGAGAAAATATTATAGCTAAATGCGAAAATGTAAACTAACCTAGAAATCAAGTAAAATGATCAATGGCTACAAGCATGAATGCATCGAGATTTACACTCAAGTAGCAATCCAATGTATTTTACGATTTTACAAATATGAGCGAGTTTATGTTAATTAGCCTCGGGTAATAGTTCTATATTAGCTTCTTCCGGAGACTAACAAGACTTTCTAATTGAATTATCCCTAAAATAATTAAGAGATTAAGTACACCCGAATATGGCTACAAGTAGTTCAATCCTATCTCTAGGTAGAATCTATAAAATGAGGGTTAAAGCCTCAAGTTTTTGTTAATTAATCTTTCCCAACCCCAAAGTATCTTTTTCAAAATCAATTCGAAGTTAATGGGCGAGTCCTAGGGTTAGCTATTCCCTTTGGAAATATTAAAGAGCAAGAATAATTAAAGAAACAATAACTCACTTCATAATAAATAAAAATCATTCAATACATAAGCACAATAAGATATTTAATCCACACTTTAAATATGAATATTTTCATAAACTAGATTCAAGTGTTGAGAAAAATACTACACACTTAAATATTCAATACAAAGCAAGGAAATGAAGAAATGAGCATAAATGAGTAAGAAATTCTCAACCAAAAGCTTCAAATTTTCAAGACCCAAGTGTGTGTGCAAGAACCCTACCTCCAAAACTTGTCTTCTCTAGTCTAGGAATTGAAAATAAGCCAAAAGATTCTTTACAAATGAGTTGGTTTGTGTAGTAAATGGATTGGGGTCAAAATCGTGAAATTCTAGAACTGCCCAGTTTTTCTGCCCAGTTTCTTCTTCGCGTTCGCGAACAATACTTCGCGTTCACGAAGGTTTGATTTCTGCTTCTTCGCATTCGCGAAGGTTTGTCTCCTGCTTCTTTGCCTTTGCGAAGGTTTGGCTGTCTGATGCTTCCCGTTCGCATTACACCTTCGCGTTCGCAAAGGGTATTTCCTTGGGCAGATTTCTTTTGTCCATTTTAGCTCCTTTTAGACTCGTTTTCACTTGATTTCTTCACTATCACTTCTAAATCACATAAAACCTATAAAATGGATGTAAACGACATTAAACACGCGATTTACTCAATCAAACATAGTAAAAATCTAGGATTAGCGACGAGATAAGTTGGTAATATTCTAACTTATTACCCCGCTACTAGCTAAGAGTGCTTTCTGTTGTACGGAGACTTCAAGGTACATCTGCCACGTCCGCAGACCTTAGAGTCCCCCTCTATTCTCTCCTATGTGCTCCTGTGTATGTGTCCATACCATGAGGAGATGCTATTGCTGTAGATCGTGTTTATCGTTCGTGTGTGGTCACCATTGGGAGTCTTGAGACTAGTGTGGACCTTCTACTTTTTGATATGGTAGATTTTGATGTCATCTTGGGTATGGATTGGCTGTCCCCTTATCATGCTATATTAGATTGTCATGCCAAGACAGTGACCCTAGCTATGCCGAGGTTACCTCGGCTAGAGTGGAAAGGAACTCCTGGCCATTCTGCCAGCAGGGTTATTTCTTATATGAAAGCTCGGCGTATGGTAGAGAAAGAATGTCTAGCCTATTTGGCTTATATTCATGATCCCACTGCGGATGTCCCTTCTATGGACTCAATACCAGTTGTTCGTGCATTTCTAGAAGTATTTCCTGCAGATTTACCGAGGATGCCACCTGACTGAGATATTGACTTCTTTATTGATTTGGCTCCGGGCACTCAGCCCATTTCTATTCAACCATACCGTATGGCCCCGCCAAAGTTGAAAGAATTGAAAGAGCAGTTACAAGACTTGCTTGATCAGGGATTTATTATACCTAGTGTCTCTCCCTGGGGTGCAACAGTATTGTTTGTAAGGAAGAAAGATGACTCTATGAGAATGTGTATAGACTATCGGCAGTTGAACAAGGCCACTATCAAAAACAAATATCCGCTTCCAAGAATTGATGACTTAGCTTGTGACTTCTTTTGTTAGACTCTGGTGTATAGAGATACTAGTTTCCTTCTGTAGCTTGTGACTTATGATGTTCCGGGTTTTGGGAAGACTATGTATTTATAGAGTATTGGTTATTGTACATGCCGAGCGGCATTGTTACTAGTTATTCAATTGTCCACTGCTGTTTGTTGCCAAGTTTTACTTTCGTTTTGTTATTTTTCGCAATTTGTTAGGCTTACCTAGTCGTAGAGACTAGGTGCCATCACGATGTTATAAGGAGGGAGTTTGGGTCGTGACAATGATGGATCTGCCAGTAGGAAAAAGGGCAATAGGTTGCAAGGCATTGTTTTGTTAGTATCAGGTCCGTATTTTGGTTTCGGAGCCCTGTACAGATTCATTATAATATTTACGACTTATCTGTGAAATTTGGTGAGAAAGGGAGTTGGTTTGACGTGATTCGGACGTCCGGTTGTGAAAATAAGAATTTTAAAGCTTTCTTGAGAATTTCATTCGATTTGCTGTTCAATTCGTAGTTCTAAGTGTTATTTTGGTAATTTGATCGTGCGAATAAGTTTGTATGATATTTTTAGACTTGTGTGCATGTTTGGTTTGGGGCCCCGAGGGCTCTGGTGAGTTTCGGATAGGCTACGGGATATTTTGGACTCGGGAAAATCTGGTTTTTCTGCAATTTTAGGTGCCTTCTGGTTTCCTTCTTCGCGTTTGCGAAGGCACTCTCGTGAACGCGAAGTAGAAACTGGGATGGCTGATTTTTACTCTTCGCGAACGCGAAGGCCTGGTCGTGAACACGGAGTGATGGGGGCTTTACCCTTTGTGAACGCGAACGGCTAATCGCGAACGCGAGCGGCTTATCACGAACGGGTAGTGTTAGGAACCTGGGGAAGGGGGTCAGTCTTTCCTTCATCGCGAACTCGATCAAGGTCTCGTGAACACGAAGGCCAGTGGGGGAGTAGCCTTCGCAAACGCGAAGGAGGACTCGCGAACGCGTAAGCTTGGCAACGCTGCTCTTCGCGAACGTGACAATGTCCTCGCAAACACGATGAACACTGTCGCCTAGTTCATAAAACAGTCCCAAAACGGGACTTAAGCCATTTCTTCACATTTTCAAAAGCCAAACGGCCTAGAGGCGATTCCCCCAAGCTAGATTCTTCCCAGAGTGTTGGTAAATGATTCTAAATCATTTTCTTTCAATTACCCGTTACATTTCATGAATTTTCAACCAAACATATAGAGTTTTCATGGTAGAATTGGGGGTTTGGGATAGAAACTAGGGATTTCGAAATTTGGGGATTTAGACCTCAATTTGAGGTCGGATTCCAAAACCAATTATATATCCGGGCTCGGGGGTGAATGGGTAAATGAATTTTGGTCCGAACCTGGGGTTTCGACCAAGCGGGCCCGTGGTCGATTTTTGACTTTTTGGAGGAAGTTTGGGAAAATCTAAATTTATGCAATGTAATTGATTCTTTTAGCAATATTTGATATCATTGAGTCATTTTTGAATAGATACGAGTGGTTTGGAGGTGAATTCTAGAGGAAAAGATGTGATTGAGTATTGAGTGGCCTTCAGAGCGAGGTAAGTGTCGTGTTTAACCCTGAATTAAGGGAATTAGGAACCTCGGACTATTTTCCATGTGAAATTCATGTGAGCGGCGTATATGTGAGGTGACGAGTACGTATGCGCCGCCAATTTACCTGTTTTTCCTATTTCTCTTGTTTGCTCATATTGTCTCTTTTTCCCATGCCTAATTGCTACGTGTTTAGACTAGTGTTGTTAAGTTGATTGTTCTTATCATGTTTATGGATATCCTGGTGGTAATAGAATATTGACTCCGAAGTTAAGGTTGATATTGTGGAACCAAATGTTGAAGTAAGGCTTGTATTTGTTATTCTATCTCCTTGTTGTTAATTGTTCATTGCATTATGGTAAGGGAGAGTATTAATGCATAAAGGGTGATGCCGTGCCATATTGTGAGTGTTAATGCACGAAAGGTGATGTAGTGCCATATTATGAGTGTTAATGCACGAAGGGTGATGCCGTGCCGTATTATGAGTGTTAATGCACGAATGGTGATGCCATCCCATGATATGAGAGTTAATGCACGAAGGGTGATGCCGTGTCATTTCTATTGATTTTATGGTGAGGTTGAGAGTAAAAGCAAGAAGAGTGATGCCGTGCAATTTGTTTTCCTTCACTGTATTCGCTGTTCTTGTTAATTCATAGTACATTGGTTGTTTCGTCGAGGTTAGGATCGACACTTACCAGTACATAGGGTCGGTTGTACTGATACTGCACTCTGCACTTTCTGTGTAAATTTTTGTACTGGCTCGGGTTGATCGAGATATTTGTTGTTGGACCCGCTATTCGGAGACTCGAGGTAGATCTGTCGGCGTTCACAGACCTTGAAGTCCCCGCCTATTTTTTTATTTTTTTTTTCTGTTTTAATGTTTCTTTCATCCAAACAGTTATATTTCTTTCAGACTATTACTTATAGTGAATTCTAGAATGCTCGTGAATTGTGACTCTAGATCCGGGTGGTAATAGTTAATAAAATTTTGATATTATTCCGCACTCACTATATTTCATCTTAGCTAATTTGCTGTTAATCACTGAATGGAATAATGATTGGTTTAATGATTCTCTAACATTGGCTTGCCTAGCAAGTGAATGTTAGGCGCCATCACGGTCCCAACGGTGAAATTTTCGGGTCGTGATAAGTTGGTATCAGAGCCCTAGGTTGCCTAGGTCTCACGATTCACGAGCAAGCTTAGTAGAGTCTGGAGGATCGGTACGGAGACGTCTGTGCTTATCTTCCAGAGGTTATGAAGTTTAGGAACAAATTTTACTTATATTCTTCCTTGTCGTGCGATTTTGTTTTCTCAATACCGATTGAACTCTTATACTCTTATTCTCTCGCAGATGGCGAGGATACGTACCGCTTCCTTAGTTGAGCAACAGCCAGAGCCCTCAGTGGCAGCTCCTACGAGGTGCAGAGGTCGAGGCCGAGGCCGTGCCAGAGGCCGAGGCAGGGGCATGGCTCAACCCAGAGCTCGAGAAATAGTACCAGCAGTGGAGCCTCAAGTAGAGTTGGGCGAGGAAGTTCCAGCCCAGACTGTTCCTGCCGGACCAGCTCAGGTTCCGAAGGGGTTCATTGTCACCCAGTACTTCAGGACGCTTTGGTCAATTTGGTGGGTCTTATGGAGAGTGTGGCCCAGACTGGCGCATTTTTCATGGCACCAGCCGTCTCTCAGGCTGGAGGAGGAGCCCAGACTCCCACTACTCCCGCTCCAGAGCAGATAGCTCCCCAGTATCAGGCTCCAGCAGCTCAGCCAGTCAGAGTAGTTCAGCCGGTTGTTGCGGCACAGGCCGAAGATGAGTCAACTATGTCTTTTGAGGCTTTATGGAGATTGGACAAGTTCACCAAGCTCTTTCCAGTTCACTTCAGTGGTGCTCTTTCAGAGGATCTCCAGGAGTATCTCGACAGCTGTCACGAGGTTCTACTGAACATGGGTATAGTGGATACCAATGGGGTCGATTTTGCTGCATTTTAGATGAATGGTTCCGCTAAGAAATGGTGAAGAGATTATTTGTTGACCAGACCAGCTGGGTCGCCTGCTCTTACTTGGGACCAGTTTTCTCAGCTCTTCCTAGAGAAGTTTCTCCATATCACATTGAGAGAGGAGCATCGCCGTCAGTTCGAGCGTCTCCAGCAGGGCAGCATGACCGTTACTCATTATGAGACCCGTTTTGTGGATTTGGCCCGTCATGCTCTTATTCTAATTCCTACCGAGAGAGAGAGAAAGAGAGAGAGGGTGAGGAGGTTTATTGATGGACTTGCTTAGCCTATCAGATTGTAGATGGCTAAGGAGACTGGGAGCGAGATTTCTTTTCAGGCGACTGCCAACTTTTGCCAGGCGAGTCGAGATGGTTTTAGCTCAAGGGAGTAGTCAGGGGTCTAACAAGATGCCTCGTCACTCCGGTGGATTTAATGGAGCCTCATCTGGAGGCCGGGTTACTTATGGCAGAGGCCATCCTCCTAGGCTGTTACATTTAGCACTCCAGGCATCCCACGGTGCCTCATGTGGTCGTGGCCCTCAGATGCATTATTTCGACCAGCTAACCTATAGTGCACTACCAACCACTATTAGTGCACCTCCGCTCCAGAGTTTTCAGGGCGGTTACTCAGGTAGACATGGTTAGTTTCACGGCCAGTAGTCATAACAATCGAGGTCTTGTTACACTTGTGGGGATCCGAGACACATTGCTAGATTTTGCCCTCAGACATCGGGCAGCTCACAACATCAAGGTTTTCGTGCCATGGCTCCGGCATAAGTTGCTGCACCACCTGGTCAGCCAGCCAGAGGCAAGGGCCAAACAGCTAGAGGTAGAGGCCAGACTGTTAGAGATGAAGTTCAGGCCGTTAGAGGTGGAGACCAGCCAGCTAGAGGCCATCCCAGGGACGTAGTTCAGGGTGGTGAGGCCAGCCCCAATGTTATGCTTTTCCAGCCAGGCCGGAGGCTGAGTCATCTGATGCCGTTATTACAGGTATTGTTTTAGTTTGCAGTAGGGATGCTTCACTTCTATTTGATCCGGGATCTACTTACTCCTATGTGTCATCCTATTTTGCTTCATATTTGGTTGTGCCCCGTGATTATTTGAGTGCTCCTATGTATGTGTCTACACCAGTGGGAGATGCTATTGTTGTACATCGTGTTTATCGTTCGTGTGTGGTCACCATTGGGAAACTTGAGACTCGTGTAGGCCTTCTACTTCTCGATATGGTTGATTTTGATATCATACTGGGTATGGATTGGCTGTCACCTTATCATGCTATATTAGATTGTCACGCCAAGATGGTGACCTTAGCCTTGCAGGGGTTGCCTCGATTATAGTGGAGAGGGACTCTTGGCCATTCTACCAGTAGGGTTATCTCTTATGTGAAGGCTTGACATATGGTCGAGAAGGGACGTCTAGCTTACTTGGCTTATGTCCGCGATTCTAGTGCAGAGGTTCCTTCTATGGATTCAGTGCCAGTTGTTCATGAGTTTCTAGAGGTGTTTCCTACATACTTGTCGGGGATGTCACCTGATAGGGATATTGATTTCTGCATTGATTTGGCTCTAGGCACTTAGCCTATTTCTATTCCACCATACCGCATGGCCCCCCCAGAGTTGAAAGAATTGAAGGAACAATTGCAAGATTTGCTTGATAAGGGCTTCACTAGACCTAGTGTCTCGCCCTGGGGTGAGCCTATGTTGTTTGTGAAGAAGAAAGATGGAACGATGAGGATGTGTCTAGATTATCGATAGTTGATCAAAGTCACCATCACGAACAAGTACCCATTGCCGAGGATTGATGATTTATTTAATCAGCTTCAGGGTGCCCAGGTGTTTTCGAAGATTGATTTGAGTTTGGCTACCATCAATTGAGGATTAGGGCATCCGATGTCCCTAAGATAACTT
The DNA here is from genome assembly GCA_000715115.1 of Nicotiana otophora. Taxonomy (NCBI): domain Eukaryota; kingdom Viridiplantae; phylum Streptophyta; class Magnoliopsida; order Solanales; family Solanaceae; genus Nicotiana; species Nicotiana otophora. The sequence continues at coordinate 19,888 of AWOL01S0031091.1, forward strand.
TTCAGACTCGGTATGGGCATTGTGAGTTTCTAGTGATGTCATTCGGGCTGACAAATGCCCCAGCAGCATTTATGGATTTGATGAACCGGGTGTTCAAACCCTACTTGTATTCCTTTGTGATTGTGTTTATTGATGATATCTTGATATACTCCCGCAGTCGAGAGGAGCATGAGCAGCATCTCAGGATTGTGCTTCAGCCTCTGAAAGACAACTAGTTATATGCTAAGTTCTCAAAATGCGAGTTTTGGTTGAGTTCAGTTGCTTTCTTTGGTCACATTGTATCAGCAGAGGGTATTCAGGTAGATCCTAAGAAGATTGAGGCAGTCCAGAACTGGCCTAGACCTACATCAGCTACAGAAATTCGTAGTTTCTTGGGATTGGAGGGCTATTACCGTCAGTTTGTAGAGGGGTTCTTATCTATAGCAACCCCGTTGACCAGGTTGACCCAGAAGGGTGCCCCGTTCAGGTGGTCAGACGAGTGTGAGGCGAGCTTCCAGAAGCTCAAGACAGCTTTGATTACGGTACCGGTATTGATATTACCCTCGGGTTTAGGATCTTATACAGTATATTGTGACGCATCCCGTATTGGTCTAGGTACGGTATTGATGCAGGGTGGAAAGGTTATTGCATATGCTTCGCGGCAACTGAAAGTTCATGAGAAGAATTACCATGTTCATGATCTAGAGCTGGCAGCCATTGTTCACGCGCTGAAGATTTGGAGGCACTATCTTTACGGCGTGCCATGTGAGGTATTCACGGATCATCGGAGCTTGCAGTATTTGTTCAAGCAGAAGGATCTCAATTTGAGGCAGAGGAGTTGGTTGGAGCTATTGAAAGACTATGATATCACCATATTGTATCATCCTGGGAAGGCCAATGTGGTGGCCAACACTTTGAGTAGAAAGTCAGCTAGTATGGGTAAACTTTCATATATTCCAGCTGGTGAGAGGCCGCTTGCATTGGATGTTCAGGCCTTGTCCAATCAGTTCGTGAGGTTGGATGTTTCTGAGCCCAGCCGTGCTCTAGCTTGTGCAGTTGCTTGGTCTTCTTTGTTTGAGCGCATCAGAGATCGGTAGTATGACGACCCTCATTTGCTTCTCCTTAGAGACACAATGCGGCACGGTGGTGCCAAGCAGGTTACTGTTGGAGATGATAGAGTTTTGAGGATGTAGGGTCGTATTTGTGTGCCTAATATGGATGGACTTCGTGAGTTGATTCTTGAGGAGGCCGAAAGTTTCCGGTATTCCGTTCATCCGGGAGCCGCCAAGATGTATCAAGACTTATTGCAGCATTATTGGTGGAGGCGAATGAAGAAAGACATAGTTACATATGTAGCTCGATGTCTACATTGTCATCAGGTAAAGTGTGAGCATCATAGACCTAGTGGTTTACTTCAGAGGTTAGATATCCCTGAGTGGAAATGGGAGTGTATCACTATGGACTTCGTTGTTGGACTCCCATGGACTCAGAGAAAGTTTGATTCCATTTGGGTCATTGTGGACAGGCTGACTAAGTCATCGCATTTCATTCCTGTAGAAGTTACCTATTCCTCGGAGCGATTGGCAGAGATTTACATCCGCGAGATCGTTCGTCTCCACGGTGTGCCCGTGTCTATCATTTCTGATCGAGGTATGCAGTTCATCTCGCACTTCTGGAGGACAGTACAACATGAGTTGGGCAAGCGGGTTGAGTTGAGCACAACATTTCATCCTCAGACGGACGGACAGTCCGAGCGCACTATTCAAATCTTGGAGGATTTGCTCTGCGCATGTGTCATAGACTTCAGAGGATTGTGGGATCAGTTCTTGCCCCTTACAGAGTTCGCCTACAACAACAGCTACCAGTCGAGCATTCAGATGGCTCCCTTTGAGGCATTATATGGTAGGCGGTGCCAGTCACCAGTTGGGTGGTTCGAGTCGGGGGAGGCTTGGTTGTTGGGCAGAGACTTAGTACAAGATGCCTTAGATAAGGTCAAGATTATTCAGGATTGACTTCACACAGCTCAGTCCAGACAGAAGAGTTATGCCAACCGTAGGGTTCATGATGTTGCATTCATGGTCGGAGAGAGAGTGTTGCTTCGGGGATATCACCCATGAAAGGTGTGATGAGATTCGGGAAGAAGGGCAAGTTGAGCCCTAGGTATATCAGACCTTTTGAGATTCTTGAGAGAGTGGGAGAGGTGGCTTACAGGCTTGCATTGCCACCGGGGTTATCATCAGTTCATCCGGTGTTCCGTGTGTCTATGCTTCGAAAGTATCACGGCGATCCGTCCCATGTGTTAGATTTCAGCTCTGTCCAGTTGGACAAGGATTTCACTTACGAGGAGGAGCCGATGGCTATTCTAGCTCGGCAAGTTTGCCAGTTGAGATCAAAGAGTTACCCTTCAATTCGAGTGCAGTGGAGAGGTCAGCCTATTGAGGCAGCTACTTGGGAGTCCGAGTACGATTTGCGGAGTAGATATTCCCACCTTTTCACCAGCTCAGGTCCTTTTCTATGTCTGTTCGAGGACGAACGGTTGTTTTAGAGGTGGAAAATGTGATGACCTAAAAGGTCATCTTATGTTTTAGAACCCGATTTTGCGCTCTTAAGACTAAAAATCTCATTTTTACCCTCCTCGATTTGCGTGCGCAGTTCGGTCGTGTTTTCGGAAAGCTTTTATGTTGAAAATTGATAAAAATAAGAATTTTTGCCTTAAAAGTTGATTTTAGTTGATTTCGGTCAATATTTGTGGTGAACGGACCCCGAATCTATGTTTTGACGGTCCCGGTGGGTCCGTATCAAAATATGGGACTTGGGCGTATGCCCGGAATCGAATTCGGAGGTCCCTAGCTCGACTTATGAATTTTTGGTGAAAATTAAAAGTATGAAAATCTAATGTCTTTAAGAATATATTGATGTTTGGCATTGTTAGTACCGGGTCCGTATTTTAGTTCCGGAGCCCTGTACAGATTCATTATAATATTTACGACTTATCTGTGAAATTTGGTGAGAAAGGGAGTTGGTTTGACGTGATTCGGACGTCCAGTTGTGAAAATAGGAATTTTAAAGCTTTCTTGGGAATTTCATTCGATTTGCTGTTCAATTCGTAATTCTAGGTGTTATTTTGGCGATTTGATCGTGCGAACAAGTTTGTATGATGTTTTTAGACTTGTGTGCATGTTTGGTTTGGGGCCCCGAGGCTCTGGTGAGTTTCAGATAGGCTACGGGATGTTTTGGACTCGAAAAAATCTGGTTTTTCTGTAATTTCAGGTGCCTTCTGGTTTCCTTCTTCGCGTTCGCGAAGGCACTCTCGCGAACGCGAAGTAGAAACTGGGATGGCTGATTTTTACTCTTCGCGAACGCGAAGGCCTGGTCGCGAACGCGGAGTGATGGGGGCTTTACATTTAGCGAACGCGACCGGCTCATCGCAAACGCGTAGTGTTAGGAACCTGGGGGAGGGGGTTAGTCTTTCCTTCATCGCGAACGTGATCAAGGTCTCGCGAACGCGAAGGCCAGAAGGGAGTAGCCTTCGCGAATGCGAAGGAGGACTCGCGAACGCGTAAGCTTGGCAACGCTGCACTTGGCGAACGCGACAGTGTCCTCGCGAACGCGATGAAGACTGTTGCCCCGTTCATAAAACAGTCCCAAAACGGGACTTAAGCTATTTCTTCACATTTTCAAAAGCCAAACGGCCTACAGGCGATTCCCCCAAGCTAGATTCTTCCTCAAAGTGTTGATAAATGATTCTAAACCATTTTCTTTCAATTATCTATTACATTTCATGAATTTTCAACCAAAAATCTAGAGTTTTCATGGTAAAATTTGGGGGTTTAGGGTAGAAACTAGGGATTTCGAAATTTGGGGATTTAGACCTCAATTTGAGGTCGGATTCCAAAACCAATTATATATCCGGGCTCGGAGGTGAATGGTGTAAATGGATTTTGGTTCGAACCTCGGGTTTCGACCAAGAGGGCCCGGGGTCGATTTTTCACTTTTTGGAGGAAGTTTGGGAAAATCTAAATTTATGCAATGTAATTGATTCTTTTAGCAATATTTGATATCATTGAGTCGTTTTTGAATAGATACGAGTGGTTTGGAGGTGGATTTTAGAGGAAAAGATGTGATTGAGTATTGAGTGGCCTTCAGAGCGAGGTAAGTGTCATGGTTAATCCTGAATTGAGGGAATTAGGAACCTCAGACTATTTGCTATGTGAAAATTCATGTGAGCGGTGTATATGTGAGGTGACGAGTACTTATGCACCGCCAATTTACCTGTTTTTCATGTTTCTCTCGTTTGCTCATATTGTCTCTTTTTCCCATGCCTAATTGCTACGTGTTTAGACTAGTGTTGTTAAGTTGATTGTTCTTATCATGTTTATGGATATCCTGGTGATAATTGAATATTGACTCCGAAGTTAAGGTTGATATTGTGGAACCAAATGTTGAAGTAAGGCTTGTATTTGTTATTCTATCTCCCTATTGTTAATTATTCATTGCATTATGGTAAGGGAGAGTGTTAATGCACGAACGGTGATGCCGTACCATATTGTGAGTGTTAATGCACGAAGGGTGATGCCGTGCTATATTGTGAGTGTTAATGCACGAAGGGTGATGCCGTGCCGTATTGTGAGTGTTAATGCACGAAGGGTCATGTCGTGCCATGATATGAGAGTTAATGCACGAAGGATGATGTCGTGTCGTTTTTATTGATTTTATGGTGAGGTTGAGAGTAAAAACACGAAGAGTGATGCCGTGCAATTTGTTTTCCTTCACTGTATTTGCTGTTCCTGTTGATTCATAGTATATCGGTTGTTTCAGTCATTATTCTGCTGTAGTTCTTTATCTCGTATTTCCCTCAGCATGTTCCCCCTCCCAATATTACATGTCTAGCTTTTCAGTGATGTTACTTGTATATACACTGTTAAATTATACTCGTTGATTTGTAGGTGCCTTGTCTTAGCCTCGTCACAACTTCGTCGAGGTTAGGCTCGACACTTACTAGTACATGGGGTCGGTTGTACTGATACTGCACTCTGCACTTTCTGTGCAAAGTTTTGTACCGGCTCGGGTTGATCGAGATTTTTACTGTTGGACCCGCCATTCGGAGACTCAAGGTAGATCTGTCGGGGTTCATAGACCTTGAAGTCCCCGCCTATCTTTATTTCTGTTTTACTGTTTCTTTCATCCAAACAGTTGTATTTCTTTGAGACTATTACTTGTAGTGAATTCTAGAATACTCGTGAATTGTGACTCCAGATCCGGGTGGTAATAGTTAATAAAATTTTGATATTATTCCGCACTCACAATATTTCATCTTAGGTAATTTATTGTTAATCATTGAATGAAATAAGGATTGGTTTAATGATACTCTAATATTGGCTTGCCTAGCAAGTGAAATGTTAGGCGCCATCACGGTCCCGATGGTGAAAATTCCGAGTCGTGACAGAATATAACCATAGATTCATGAAATATAATCACTTTAGGATATAGAACACTTACCCCAGTCGAAGTCGTGAAGAAATCCTCAAAATCGCCCAAAACTCGAGCTCCAAAAATCCCAATCGAAAATGAAGAAATGACAGATTTTCAATCCTTAAGTTTCTGCCCAGATTCGCATTTGCGAATGAACGGTACCTCACATGAACAGTGTTCGCAATTGCGAGTGAACAGTGTTTTTGCAATTGCGAGTGAATAGTGTTTTCGCAATTGCGAATGAACAGTACCTCTTCAGAAACCAACAAACTCAAAGTTCTCCGAAATGATCCGAAACTCATCCGGAACCTCCCGGGCACAAACCATATATGAATTTCAATCATAAAACATGATATGGACATGCTTGCGCACTCAAAACACTGAAAAGAGGTCTTCTTGACTCGATACTAACCATGGTCAAACTCCCAAGTTTCTTAACTTTACTAGTCTCTCAACCAATGATCCAACACCCAAGCCCCTCGAGACCCGTCAAATCATACCAACAAGTCCTAAAACATCATACGAATTTAGTCGAAACTTCAAATTACATCAAACAATGCTAGAACCACGAATCATACCCCAATTCAAGCTTAATGAAACTAAGAAATTCTAACTTCTACATTCAATGCTGAAATCTATCAAATCACGTCCGATTGACCTCAAATTTTGCACAGAAGTCATAAATGACATAACAGACCTATACAAATTTTCAGAACTGAATTCCGACCCCGATATCAAAAAGTTAACTCCCCAGTCAAACTTCCCAAAAATTTAATTTTTGTCATTTCAAGCTAAATTCCACTACGGACTTTCAAATAATTTTTCGGACACGCTCCTAAGTCCAAAATCACCATACAGAGCTATTGTAACCATCCAAACTCCATTTCCGGGGCCGCTTTGCTCCAAATTCAACTCTCCGGTCAACTCTTTCCATTTAAGCTTCTAAATAAGAATTATTCTTTTATTTTAATTATGAATCTTCCGAAAATCAAACTCGACCACACCCGCGGGTCAGAATACATATTGCGAAGCTTCTCAAGATCTTTAGTCACTGAACGGGGCGTTAATTCTTAAAACGACAAGTCGGGTCGTTACAATATTATTGTGTATAATCAATGTATAATCTTTGTATACCGGCTCTAAAAAGTAAACACTGAATTGGAGGGATATTTGTGTAAAAGTTTTGAAATAAAGTGACAGGAAACACAAGGTCCAAATCATTAGTAGACAAGAGGGTGTGCTTTGGTTGGGCTTCAGAGTTACCTTTGGTTTGTGCTGATCCAACCTAACTATGATAAGTTCATGTGGAAACCCAACTTCGATAGGGCTAGGCGGACTAATGGGCCCAAGCTTCCACCTTTAATTTATGTCTTTTCTTCCGAAAAATATCAAGGTATTTTTACCTTCCTATCTATTTGAAACCTTATTAACCTCCCTACTCAAGTTTCACTTTATATTAGGAATTGAATAAGGAATATCAGTTATTTTCTTATCCCTTTATACTTGCCCTCTCTCTCTCTCTCTCTCTCTCTCTCTCTCTCTCTCTCTCTCTCTCTCTTTCTCTCTCTTCGTCTCTGTACTCTCCTTCTCCGTTTTTTCCCATTTTTTGTTCATTTGATGTTCTCTGTTTTTATGCTTTATTGTTGTATAGAATTTTAATAGAATTCATCAATGGATTTCAATCATTTTAACTTAGCAATTTCCTTTCATGTTGCACAATTGATGTTCAAATTAAAATTGTCAATCAATAAATTTTGAAGGTGTTTGACTCTCCACTATTGATAACCATTAAAAAGTTTTGAAGCTTTGAAATCGAATTTGATTTTTTTAAAAACATTATTTATTTGGAATGGGTGTTGTTGCAAATAATTGAGAATATTGTTTGGAGTTTATTTCTCAATTTTGATGGTGTTTTGGTGAAAATTAGACTTGATTTTGGCTGAATTTCAGATTGAAACTCGAAGAAGAAGAAGAAGAAGAAGAAGAAGAAGAAGAAGAAGAAGAAGAAGAA
>AWOL01S0031091.1:28463-40941 GCA_000715115.1 Nicotiana otophora
TTGAATGTTGTATGAAAGTTGAAAAATAGTTGTATAATGTATGAATCGTTGTATAAAATTTGTATTTAAGTTATCAATACTATCTTTTTACATAAATTTATTGATATGTATCAAAATTGTATTAACAGAAAAAGTTTTGATTGGAATTTTAGAGAGGAAGAAGCACACACCACATACAAAATATATACAAATTATACACAAAATACGTACAAAAGATATATTGTATAAAATTTGTATGAAAATTATTTTTAAGTTGTATGATGTTGTAGTTGTATTTAACTGGGTAAAAATAATGTATGAAAGTTGTAGATAAGTTGTATATCATATAATTAGTTGTATGAAATTTATTTTTACTATGTATGTTGTTGTAGATATTCAAATTTGTATTAAATTTGTACGGATTTTATTTTTAGTTTGTATGTTGATGTACCATACATTGTTATTTCTCAGTTGAATTATTAAGAAAAAACAAGTAGAGAATGAATTCTAAATCCACTCATGTGCACTGATTCATATTTGTTTGAACGGAAAAAACTTCAATATTGATGGAAAATGAATGATTTTGGTGGAGAAATTTCGATTTTTACATTAAAAGCGCCATCGTCGCACTTCGGCGAAACTGAGTTTTATGTGAGATTTGAATTTTGTGTGAGAAATTAACTGGGTAACATAGATTCTTGTTGGAAATACTAATACAAAGTTGAATCCGAAGTTTGGAGGCGATTGAATTTAATTTGAAATCTGCTAAAACTTTGAATCTGCTCAATTATGTTTAAGTTGTATGATGTTGTAGTTACAAGATCGGCAACCTAAGTCTACTTCTCCTAATAAAATTGGACTAAAGGAAAAAGAAGTTGGGCGTGAATTATGCTGCAAATTCCAGTTACAACAAGGAAGCTGCTGGGATTTTGAATTATTATGAGACCAGGTTGAATGAGGATGAATTGGGCAAAGCTATAAAGACAAGTAGTGAGGAAGACTTAATTATTGTGTCACACAATATTATTCAAAGTAGAGATAGAGAGTAGATTTATTGTTTCTAAAGTTAGTACGTCGAGTTTTCCTTTGCATCTAAATGTTCGTTTTAGTTTTTCTATAGCTAATTACGGGTAGGAGGAGATTGGGGTTACTAATGATAAGGAGATGTAACTGAGTAGGTGACAGAAAATAGGGAAAGAAAAGAGGAGAGAAAATAGAAAAAATAAAGAAAAGAGGAGAGAAAATAGGAAAAATATATAACTAAATCCTCTAATTTAAGACATTGATAATGGATTGTATATAATTTGTAAGTAATCCTTATTTAGGGTGGGTAATATACAAAACGACAAAGGTCTAAATATACCCATGTACTTTTGAAAATGATCTAAGAATACCTCTTGTTATACTATTGAGTTATCTATACCCCTGCAGTCATACTTTGGGTTCAAATATATCCCTCATTTAAACGGAGGGACACGCGTCATCGTCCTGTTGGCCAATTCTAAATATCTCCTAATTAATTAAAAAGCAATTTTCGAAAGCATTTTTTTAAAAAAAAAAACTGGAAAAAACTGAAATTTATTTTTCCAAAAACTGAAAAAAACAAAAATATTTTTGGTAAATAAATTTCAAATATTGTATAGGAAAGAAAAATCCCTTTGGAAAAAGTGTCTAAACGGGCTAATGTCTTCTGGACAAGCTTATTAATTATGGGCCTTGCAGATTAAGGGGTTTAGCCCAGTCCCCTCCCTTTCGTTGAATCTTGGACTCATTTTTAAGAAGGGGTTTAGCCCAGTCCCCTCCCAATGTTCTACAAAATGGGCTGTTACTTCTATACCAACTTATTGGGCTTTTGTCTTGGGCAAACGGGATAGAGTAGACTAAAAATTAGAAAAAATGATATTATATAGCCGCTCTCAAAATAATAGCAAACAAAAATATATTTTTTGTATATATGTACATTATGTATGTTATATATAAAAATATACAAATTTTATATACTTTCTCGGCTACCAAATGTAAATAGTTTCTAGCGCGGTCTAAAAATGAAAATACCCCTAAAACTTATGCTGGATGGATCTTTTCTAAACCACTATTTATATATTGACCTCACTAAGAAAAGTTTTGGAAAAAGTATCCCGTGTCAGAATTTTAAAACATGTTTGCCAGAATTTTGAAGTATCCACATTTTGAAGCACCAAAAATACTGACAACACCAGAATTTTCAGCTCAGAATTTTGAAGCACCGCAATTTTCAACCACAATACTGAAAAATTCCGATGATTCGTCGGATTTTATGACAAACTCCTGACGATCACCATAACTGTTGCGTGCTTTAAAATTCTAGTGATCAAAGAAAAATCCTTGCGAGGGATTTTCTCTCAAACTTCCGGGGTCAAAAACTTAATAATAATACCAAAATATTCTATTTCTGCCATTCTCAAGTAGTAAATCATTTGATGAATAATTCCAGTTGGGAAAGTTCTACAGTGTTTCATCTCATATTTGGTTACTGTAGAATAAAGTTCAATAGAAGTCATAGAGATTGAATAATATCATAAGGCTGATTTTGTAATTCGAATAAGAGATTTGATCAAAATGCACTTTATTAAAAGCAAACCAGATCTATTTTGTGGGTGTAATTTAGTAGTCGTTTGGACATGAATTCCATTTTTTGTTTTTCAAATTTGGAATTTCACTAAAATTTGAATTGAAGATGAAATTGTGTTTGGTTATAATATTTGCAACATATTTGAATGTCTTTTTTTTCAACATATTTTGCAACTAAAAACTAGCAACATTCTCATTTTCAATTGAAAAATTGCTTCTCACCAGTTTTTCAAATTTGAAAATACATTTTCAAGTGAGATTAAAAAAATATATAAGATTTTGATATTTAAAAAAAAAATTGAAAAAGTTCAAACGGGCTCTTAAACAAAATGTGTAACAATAGATGCTTAGCCAATGTTCAATGCAGGCTGAATATAAAAATGTTTATTGATATTGGGAAGCACATCGTAGACACTGATGATTGAATCTGTGTATTTAATAGATAGACGTGTTGTGTTTACATAAGCTTCCAATAATTATGTTTTTACAACCTGTATTTAAAAATAAGAAGAGGATCCATTTTTCTTTTGATCATGAAATTATGCAATAATCTAAACTATTGAGATCAATAAATTAAATTTGGTATAATAGTAAGAGCGCAACGTTATATGTGGGTTAGACATACATCACAAGTTCAGTACCATACAATTAGTATCGATAGTTACACCTAAAAACAATTATACAGTAAAAAGGATAGCCCGAAGCACAAGGTATCTCATGTTCAAGCAGGATCCCGAGAAGGGTCGCACCCTAAGGGGTGTGATGTAGACAATCTACATTAATGCAAGTATAAGTGGCTGCTTCCACGGTTCTAACCCGTAATCCATAAATTACATGGAGATAACTTTATCGTTACTCCAAGACTTCTCTCCAGAAATAATCATACACTAAATAAAGGTAAAACAAAGTAAGATTACAATTTTCCCAAGTTACCACTACTCAATTTCTTGATCGAAACTAAGCTCTTTTCGTAAACAAGAACTTGCAAAGGGTAGCCATTTTCCCATGGTCCAATGAACTTAATAATTTCTTGTGTTGTTGGATCAATCATAACAAGATTTGAAGTTGTAGTTTCAACAAAAATCTCACCATTAACACCATATCCAATTGGTCTCTTAACAATCAAATTTGATTCAATAACCAATCTTTTAGGCCAAAATCCAAACTTTTCCATCACCCAAATCTCAATACATGTCTTGCCTTGAACAAGAAAATGAAAGAACATAGAAACAAAACCATCATATAATCCAAGTGTTCCTAAATTTGAATTGAACAAATTAGGAGTTTGAATCACTTGAAAAAACCTTATTTGTCAAATCAAATGCAAGAATTTCACAGTTCTGTTCACCAGTAATACACTGAGTATGTTGATGTTGTTCGCCGTTAATCATCTTCCAATAATAAAATACATTCAAATATGTACCAAAATAAGACATAACTATATGACTACTCCAAAATGTATTATCCTCAAAATGTTTCCAAGAATTAGTACTTAGTGAATAAACTCAAATAACAGCTGATTTATGTGATGACCCAAAATGTCATCTTTAAATTTAATGATTAATTATATGTTCTAAGACCTCAAAAAGTACTATTTATCATTTCTCGACTTGCGTGCACAGTCCGTAAAATTTTCTGAAAAGTTTTTATGTGAAAAATGGATTACAATATGAATTAGAGCTTTAAAACTCAACTGAGTTGACTTTGATCAATATTTTGAGCAAACAGATTCAGATCAGTATTTTGACAGTTCCGGTAGGTCCGCATCGTGAATTGGGACTTGGGCGTATGCCTGGAATCAAATTCCGAGGTCTCTAGCACGAGATATGGAATTTTGATAAAAAATTAAAAGTTTAAGTTCAAATAGTGATCGGATATTGAATTACGTGCAAACGACCCCGAAATAGAATTTTGATGATTCCAACAGCTCCGTATGGTGATTTTGGACTTAGATGCGTGATTGAAATTTTAATTGAAAGTCCGTAGTGGAATTAGACTTGAAATGCTGAAAGTTGAAATTTTGGGAAGTTTGACCGGGGGTTGACTTTTTGATATCGAGGTCGGAATCCGATTCTGAAAATTAGAATAAGTCTGTTATATCATTTATGACTTGTGTAAAAAATTTGAAGTCATGTGTTTCGGCACAAGATATAGAATTTGAAAGTTCAAAATTTATAGATTTTGTTTTGATGTGCGATTCGTCGTTTTGATGTTGTTTGATGTGGTTTGAAGCCTCGACTAAGTTCTTATGATATTTTGGGACATGTTGGATTAATTGGTTAAGGTCCCGAGGGTCTCGGCTGGATTTCGAAAGGTAAACGGAATGGATTTCAGACAAAGAGTGCCAGAAATTTTTGGTGCGTGGAGCCAAATTTGGAAGCTCATATCTCGTATTTCATAAGGAATCAGAACATTTTCAAAACATAAAAGTTGTAGTTTGTTTATTCTAGTTTCCATAAAGTTAAACCATTTATTATTTGTATATTTATACAGAAAGTTATGACTGATTGAATAAAGACTGGTAGAGCAGTTTCGCCAGAAATTTCTGATGCATGGAGCCGACTTTGGAAGCTTATATCTCGCAATTCATAATGATTCGGAAACTGTTCAAAACATGAAAGTTGTAGTCGTTTGATTCTCGTTTTCAGAAAGTTAAACCATTCATCATTTGAATATTTGTACATAAAGTTACGATCGATTGTCTAATAGAGCAATTTCTGGTAGACTTTTAGTGACGGAAAATAGAATTTTAGTGACGGATTGGCAGAAACTTAAGGACCAAAAATGGTCATTTCCTTCATTTCGTTTTGGATTTTTGGAGCACGGTTCTTGAGCGATTTTTGGACGATTTTCACGGGAAAAACATTAGGATAAGTGTTCCTTATCCTATATTGTTTATATTTCATGATTCCATACTAATTTACAGCATGATTCCGTGAATTTATGGAAGAAAAATCAAGATTTTTTGCAAAATCTTCCAAAAATAAAAATTTAAGATTTGGAGGTCGAGTTATTATCGGAATTTGATAAAATTGGCATGGGTGGACTCGTAATTGAATGGGTTGTCGGATTTTGTAAGTTTCGCCGGATTGCGATATGTGAGCCCCACGGATAAATTTTGAGCTAATTTCGGATTTTATTAAAAAATATAATATTTTCTTATGAAATTGATTAGTATAATTTTTGTTGGCTGTATCGAATTAATTATAACTAGATACGAGTCGATCGGAGTCGGAAAAATCGAGAAAAAAATATAATATTTGGTTAAATTAGAGCAAGTCAAGGTAAGTGACTTGTCTAACCTTGTGTGGGAAAATTTTCATATGATTGATAATTGTAATGTGTGAAAAGTCATGTACACGAGGTGTCGAGTGTGTACACGGGCTAAATGTGAAAGATTATGTTTTAAATTGTGTAGATTATTATTGCGCATTAATTAAATTATTTTATTTTGTTATATTCTTCATTATTGATTTAATGTTTATATTTTTAAATTTGCTTGACCTTTTCCTGCTAATTGTTTTATCTGTTTAGTTGGAACTTGGTTTCTTTTATTCTGTGCATTATTTGAAGGTTAATTTTCTTTAAATTAAATATTATTAATATGAAGTATTTGACATTTTAAAACTTGATATTGAAGCAATGTATTAAAGATTTTGAAATATTATTTTCTGAATTATTTACTCCTGAATATTTTTGTAAGATTTTTGTACTCATTGTGATGGAGCAGTAAGCTCTTTATTGTGAAAAAATATTACTGTTGAATTATTTTGACATGAGCCGTGAGCTCTTTATTGTGGAAAAATATTATTGTTGAATTACTTTGACATGAGCTGTGAGCTCTTTATTGTGAAAAACTATTATTGATAATTTATTTTGGCATGAGCCGTGAGCTCTTTATTGTGAAAAAATATTGTTGTTGAATTATTTTGGCAAGTTAGATTATTTGAGCATTTGAGGTGCAAATTATGATATATTGTGATATTGATACGCATGCGGTGGTATAAGGTCTGTGTATTGAAACGCATGCGGTGAGATAAGGGTGGCTTGATACGCGTAGCTAGTAGGGGGAACTACTAGAAGTCATGCGGTATGATAAGGATGGCTAAAACACGGGATGCTATTTCGGAAAAAATATTTTCTTTCAAATAAATTGTGAAGGCTCCCGCGGTGAGATAAGAAAATGAGATATTGTGAATTTATTTATGATTTGGGACTACGAGGAGGTACCTCAGTAGTGCCCTTGTTGATATTGATTTATGGTCGTAGTTGCCTTCGATTAATTGTTGTGATTTTCATAAAGTTGAAAGGAATTCTGTTTTGATTTCACGAGATATTATTTGTAATTATTTGGTGTCATTTAAATGTGACATACTATTTGATTCATTTCCATAGTCATTTTATCTTATTAAATTATTTAAATATTTTTTCATGTCATTATTTATTCTCCAGTAGGGTCTGACCTGACCCCGTCACTACTCTACTGAGGTTAGGCTTGGCACTTACTGGGTACCGCTGTGATGTACTCATACTACGCTTCTGCACATCTTTTTGTGCAGATCCTGGTATATCTTACTAGTCTAGACGTCGGTGAGTTACCTGCGCACGGAGACTTCGAGGTATATCTACCAGCGTCCGCAGACTCCGTAGTCCCCTTCTATCATTTTATGTTGCTTTTTTTATTTTTCTTTAGACCTTGATACATAGAAACATTAAGAATAAATTTTTAGAAGCTTGTGACTTATTTTTATCGGGTTTTGGGAGTTGTAATTATTTGAATTGTAATTTATTTATTTCAAATATTTATGATTATTCCGCATTGATAGGCTTAAGACTATGTGTCATCACGACCTCCTACGGAGAGAATTTGGGGTCGTGACTATTTATTCCTTGTAAATGTTTCTTCTTTCCAATAATCCCTTATCCATACAACTTTATAATCTTTACTCAAAGGGTCAATTCCAAAACCAAAATGATGAGCATATGACCTAAAATAAGGATAAAAAGGTGAACTTGGTATTATTATTTTCTTGATTTCCTTTGTTGCTGGATTCCATATAGCCATTTCATTCATATCAAGATTGTACACAAAAAATAAGCCATTTAAAGGCCAATTATTTGCTTTAAAGATGTGGATTTATGTATATAAATATTTTGGAATAAAGGGTATTCATTAGTTGAGAGAGATAATTGTTTTTTGTCTAAGAAATAGAGATGAATAAAAGGAATTGCATGATTGGTTTTGTGGCAAAAATGTTTGGTAATAAAAGTAGAAGTTTGGATTAGTATGTACCAATATTTGCAGACAGATTTGAGTTTCAGTAGAGATTTCACAGGCAATCTTGAGAATATTTCCATAATTATATCTTCTGGAATTTGATCAAAACTTTTAAAAGATCCCTCCATTTTGCTAGCTGCTTGAAAGTAAAGAGGAAATGAACTGCTTAAAGCCTTCTATATATGCTCCAACCCTGACCTTTTAAGAATTTATCTCCCGTTTGGCTATAAAATTTGGGAGCTTTTTTCCAAATTTTATTTTTAAATATCCGTTTGTTTATAAAATTTAACCTTTTTTGGCAGATATTGAAAACAAAATCTTCAAATCCCAAAAACATCTCTAGAATAGTTTCTAAAGCTTTTAAAGTTTTGTACTCACAAAATTTCAAATTCTTTTCAAGTAAAATACATGTCCAAACACAACTTCAACTTTAAAAAATTATTTTTCATCTCATCTTCAAAAACTTATTTTTTTTTTAGATTCAACCAAATCTATGTCCAAACGATAGCTTTGTCACCCTAGATGTTTACATCATTAATCCGATAAATACATAACATGTGTCATTTACATACTCTCTTATTATTTAATTAGGGACGTATCTAATACTTCGGCACTTGTGCCGAGAGTCTATTGGAAATAGTTTTTCGATGTTTACAAGGTGAGGATAATGTCCGCGAATACATTACCATCCTCAGAACTTATTTGTAGGATTTCACTGGATTTTTGTTGTTGTATCTAGTGCTTCGGGACTAAGTTTATTTTAACCCAATATTTTTGACGTAAAGTATGAATTTATATTTGAAAATCGACTAAATTATTCAGTAAAGATTATATGTGAATTATAATTTTAAAAGTACGATGAGTTCGGTGCTAAAAACTACTGTAATATTAATGCAGTTGATATCTTTTTCGGGCCCATCCCACGCCCCCCATCTCCCAACTACCAAAAGATCAAGAAACGTGCCTTTGTTAATTATATAGAAAAATAAGAAGAACAATAATTGTGAATAACTTTGTATTTCAGTCACGAAAACATTTAAATATCATTAAAAAAATTATTCAATGATTTGACATAATGAATATTATTTCGCAAGATGACTTTGAAAGTTAAAATGTATGTGTTGTGTTTACATAAGAAGAGGATCCCTTTTTCTTTTGATTATGATACATGCAATAATCTAAATATATGGTTAATTTATTTATAAAAAATTGCCCCATATGTTAAGATGTTTTCCTACAAGTTAAACTTATTGGGAAAAAAAGGACCATATCATTAATGCAAATTTGTCGTTGCTCCACTTATTTTATTTACAGCCTAAATCCAAGAATCAAGATAAACATCAATAATTTTGTGTGCTTTTATGTCCGAAGAAGAATCGAACCACAAAGGTCTATTGTACACAGTATATAAGATATTGTTTTTACGGCTCGAACTCGTAATTTTCTGATCACATGATTACAATTTTACTTATTGCACCAAGGTTCTCTTAAAAAGTTAAAAAAGAATTTAAAAGACTACAAATACTTTGAACAAAATCCTACTTGCTGAAAGGATTTGCAACTTGTGTCATTATGTTTGAGGTATTCAAGTTTTTTGTTTCATTAGTTTTCCCACTCCTATTTTTTACCTTAATTTTTACCATTTGGTTAATGGTGTGAAAACGAAAAGTTTTACTGTTAAAGATGAAAAGGTGAAAGTAAAGGCGATAAAATGCTAATACTCCAACATACGAGGAAATATATGAAAATTTATCCTAATTGAATAGAAGAAATTATTAGGATAGTTGTAGGAAGCATACATAACATGTTTTCCTTTACTAACTAATCAAAACTATTGAGATCAATAATTTAAATTTGATATAGTAGCAAGAGCGCAGCCATTATATGTGGGTTACACGTACATTACAAATTGAGCACCATATAATTAGTTGTCGATAATTACACCTAGAAACAACCATACAGTAAAAAGGATAGTGCGAAAGCACAAGGCATCCCGCGTTCACACAGGATTCCGAGAAGGGTCGCACCCAAGGGGTGTGATGTAGATAGTCTATCATAATGCAAGTATTAGTGGCTGCTTCCACACTCGAACCCGTGAATTATAGGTGATATAGAGACAGCTTTACCGTTACTCCAAGACTCTCTTTCAGAAACAACCATACTGTAAATAGAGGTAAAACAAAATAAGATTACAAGAAAATACCAGAAGTTTATATTTTTCCCAAGTCACCACTACTCAATTTCTTGATTGAAACTAAGCTCTTTTTGTAAACAAGAACTTGCAAAGGGTAGCCATTTTCCCACGGTCCAGTGCACTTAATAATTTCTTGTGTTGTTGGATCAATCATAGCAAGATTTGAAGTTGTAGTTTCAACAAAAATCTCACCATTAACCCCATATCCAATTGGTCTCTTAACAATAAAATGGGATTCAATAACCAATCTTTTAGTCCAAAATCCCAACTTTTCCATTACCCAAATCTCAATACATGTCTTGCCTTGAACAAGAAAATGAAAGAACATAGAAACAAAACCATCATATAAACCAAGTGTTCCAAAATTTGAATTGAACAAATTAGGAGTTTGAATCACTTGAAAAACCTCATTTGTCAAATCAAATGCAAGAATTTCACAGTTTTGTCGGTCGTTAATACACTGAGTATGTTGTTGTTGTTCGCTGTTAATCATCTTCCAGTAATAAAATCCATCTAAATATGTACCAAAATAAGACATAACTATATGACTACTCCAAAATGTGTTATCCTCAAAATGTTTCCAAGAATCAGTACTTAGTGTATAAACTGAAACAACAGCTGATTTACTTCTTGTAAATGTTTCTTCTTTCCAATAATCTCTTATCCATACAACTTTATAATCTTTACTCAAAGGGTCAATTCCAAATCCAAAATGATGAGCATATGACCTAAAATAAGGATAAAAAGATGGACTTGGTATTATTATACTCTTGATTTCCTTTGTTGCTGGATTCCATATAGCCATTTCATTCATATCAAGATTGTAGACAAAAAATAAGCCATTTAAGGGGCCAATTACTGGCTTTAAAGATGTGGATTTATGAATATAAAGATCTTGGAATAAAGGGTATTCATTAGTTGATAGAGATAATTGTTTTTTGTCTAAGAAATAGAGATGAATAAAAGGAATTGCATGATTGGTTTTGTGGCAAAAATGTTTGGTAATAAAAGTAGGAGTTTGAATTAGTATGTACCAGTATTTGCAAACAGATTTGAGTTTCAATAGAGATTTCACAGGCAATCTTGAGAATATTTCCATGATTATATCTTCTGGAAGTTGATCAAAATTTGTAAAAGATCCCTCCATTTTGCTAGCTGCTTGCAAGTAAAGAGAAAATGAATTGTCTAATTGTGACCTCACAGTTGCTTAAAGTCTTCTATATATGCTCTAATCCTGACCTTTAAATTGGAGTTTTTTTTTCAAATTTTTTCAAATATATGTTTGTTTATAGATTTTAACTTTTTTTTTTTTGCAGATTGAAAGCAAAATTTTTAAATCCCCAAAACAGCTCTAGAATAGTTTTTGTAGTTTTGTATTTACAAAATTTTAAATTCTTTTCAAGTGAAATGCATATCTAAACACAATTTCAACTTTCAAAAATTATTTTTCATCTCATCTTAAAAAATATATTTTTTTAAATTTCAACCAAATCTATGTTCAAACGTTAGTTTAGTCAACCCAGATGTTTACATCATTAATCCGATAAATACATAACATGTGTCATTTACATACTCTCTTATTACTTAATAAGGGATAGATCCCGTGTTTCGGTATCTGAGCCGAGGGTCTATGAAAAACGGTCTTTCTATGTTTACAAGGTGAGGGTAAGGTCTATGTACACACTATCCTCCTCAGATAATATTTGTAAAATTTTACTGAGTTTGTTGTTGTTATTGTATCCAGTGTTTCGACACTAGGTCCATTCGAACCTAGTATTTCTGACATAGAAGTATAAATTTTAATTTGAAAATCTACAAAATTATTCAGTAAATATTTATATGTGAATCATAATTTTAAAAGTAGAACAAGTTCGATGTTAAGAGCCATAATATTAATTTAGTTGATATAAACACTAAACGTGGTAAGATTTTTTGGGCCCATCCCACGCCCCCATCTCCCAGCTACCAAAAAAAATCAAGAAACATGTCTTTGTTATACAACGAATTTAGGTTGCAATTTATGTCTGTTGAGAAAACATTTATATACGCCAGGATGCAAATAGAAAAATAAGAAGAAAAATACTTGTGAATACCTTTGTATTTCAGTCACGAAAACATTTGAATATCATTAAAAAATATTCAATGATTTGATATAATGAATTTTATTTCGCAAGATTGTATATGGTCGAAATAGATTTAGGCATTCCTACGTTTGATCGAGTTCAAGTGGTAAGAAATCGGAGTGGAATTTTGGGAGTGAGCTCCGGAGATAGTACTAACGAGCCTCAAGTCCGAAGGCTGCTCGAGGAGTCGGCTCGATAACCTTATCGAGCCCGTGACCAAATCGATCCGCAAGGCATTGCTTCGAGGTCGGAAATGCGCGACGCCCATCCCGAAGGTCGAACTCGAGCCAAGAC
>AWOL01S0031092.1:0-21988 GCA_000715115.1 Nicotiana otophora
GAAAACTTGAACTACGTACATACATACTTTTAAAAAAGGGTAAAGCCAACAGACATATAAAAACTGGTGCTATTGCGGCTACACCTCCCGCTTTGTCAGGTATACTACGAAGAATGGCATGGATCGGTAGGAAATACCATTCTGGCACAATATGAGGCGGGGTGGACATCGGATTAGCAGGTATATAATTGTCGGGATGCCCCAAAACATTAGGAGCATAAAAAATCCAAATGGAAAAAAAGATAGCAAAAGCTACCCAACCTACTAGATCCTTTACATAAAAATAAGGGTAAGAAGCAATTTTATCCATCTCTGAATGTACACCCAATGGATTATTGGATCCATATTGATGCAATGCGGCCAGATGAAGAAGACTGGCGCCTACTAAAATAAAGGGGAGTAAATGATGAAGACTAAAAAAACGATTTAAGGTGGCATTGTCCACGGAGAACCCACCCCAAAGCCAAGTCACTATGGTATCTCCTACTACAGGTATGGCGCTAGCTAAGCTTGTAATTACTGTAGCTCCCCAAAAGCTCATCTGACCCCAAGGTAGTACATATCCTATAAAAGCTGTCACAATCATTAATAGGAAGATTACAACTCCGAGACACCGAACAAATTCCCTAGGACTGCTATAACTGGCATGATATAGACCACGAAAAATATGAAGGTGAACCACAATGAAAAACATACTCGCCCCATTAGCATGCATATAACGGAGCAACCAGCCCCCNACGAAAAGGAATGTCTTAGTGTGCCCTTACTCTAATTCGAAATCCGTCTCTTTCTTTCTATTCTAATTCCTCTCTCTTCATTCCTCGATCCGCTTGTAAATTCTTGGTGTAATACTCACTCATAAATGATTGGTGTCAGAATTTCTCACTAATCAGGTGTGATCAGTCTCATCCGTGTAAGAATTAGGAATTCCTCTTCCAACTCGTCCCAGAATGGGCGTTATGGCAAAGAACAAGAAGAAAACTAAAGGAGAAATTTGTCCAATAGTAACAAAGGGTGCCTCCACAGGTTGACATCCGATCCAACCTAGTAGTAAGCAATCCGCCAAAAGCAACCAAAATATTCCTTGGTGAATCGGGCGAAAACTTGAACTACGTACATACATACTTTTAAAAAAGGNATACTATATATACATCTTATATATAGTATATGAGATGTATATATAGCTTATCAAATATAGCTTATTACTTATATATATATACTATATATACATCTTATATCGATATAGGCTCATTAGGCCCGTTTAATTTGGGACCGGCCCGGGACCGTTTGGACCGGCCCACTTGGCCTGTTTAGGCCCGGGACCGGTCCACTTGCCAGCCCTACTTCGAGGGGCCGATTTTTGCCCTACGAACTGATTGAAAGCCGCGCTAGAAGTTTTCGGACAGCGGACAGGTTCGTCGTTGACAGAAGGACTGATCGCGGTCGGAAAAATAGATCACTGCAGGATAAAAAGCATTAGGGTCACGGGATCCTTCTTAGCCCAAGTTATCAGAATACAACTTCAACGTAGTGTAGTGGAGTTATCATCCATGAGAAACATCAAAGAAGCACGCTTCCCGAAACTAGTAAGATCTGATCCCAGCCAGAGGGATCCCAACTTATGGTGTGAATACTATGGGACGAATGGCCACCGGCAGGGGACTGCCGACACCTCAAGGAAGAAATGGCAACATTATTGAAGAATGGTCACCTCAGAGAATTCTTGAGTGACTGAGCTAAGAACAATTATGGTCGTAACCGGGACAATGCGGAACCCTCGAAAGAAGGAGAAGATCCCACGCGCCAAATGATCAATATGATCTTCGGAGGGAACGAGATCAACGGGGTCACCTTTTCGGCAGCAAAAAAGACGAAAGTATCAATAACCCATAGCAAAAGGTTTCGGGAAAACGATATCACTTTTACGGAGAAGGACGCAGACGGATTGCTGGTACCACACAAAGATGCACTGGTAATTTCTTTAAATGTGCTAGATTTTAAGATTAAACGTGTTCTAGTGGATCCAGGAAGTTCGACTAATATCATATAATGGAGAGTATTGGAGGAAGCTAAACTCACCGAAAGCATTATTCCGGCCACAAATCTCCTCGCCGGATTCAACCTCGCGAGCGACAACCCGAGGAGAAATTTTATTACTCACAAATGCCGAAGGAAGTAATAAAAACAACTCTCTTCGAAGTGGTAGATGGTGATATGGGATATAACATTATTCTGGGAAGGCCATGGTTGCACGAGATGAAGGTTGTACCATCAACATATCATTAATTGCTGAAGTTTCCAACACCTGAAGGAATTAAGCAGATAAGGGGTGACTAACTAGAGGCAAGGGAGATGAATGCAATTTCGGTCTCCTGTAGCAAAGGAAAGGAACGCGTGGCATAGCCCTTATAGGAATCGGCACCTGCTCCCGAACTAGATGAAGTGAACCCGGGGGCAGAGGCATCGGAATATTATCAGGTGTCGAGATATTTCCAGGTTTCAGAAGAGACGGATGCAACAAAATTCACAGCGGAAGAGCTTGAGCAAGTTGCATTGTTCGAAGAATTCCTAGAAAGGAAGCTCCACTTGGGGACAGAACTGACTTGGAGCTCAAGTCTAACTTTATTAAATTCCTTAAATCTAATATCGGTTGTTTTGCATGGTCGCATGAGGATATGACAGGTATCCCGACAGAGGTAGCCGTACACAAGTTAAGTTTGGATCCCACCATACCTCCGGTAAGACAAAAGAAACGCCCTATTGTCGAAGCCAGGAATAAATTTGTCAAAGAAGAGGTAACCCGCTTACTTAATATCGGTTCGATCCAAGAGGTAAAATATCTAGACTGGCTAGCTAATGTAGTAGTATTTCCTAAGAAGAATAATAAATTTCGCATGTGTGTAGATTATAAAGATCTTAATAAGTCGTGCCCGAAGGACTCGTTCCCACTGCCAAACATCGATCAAATGATTGATGCCACGGCCGGGAACGAGTTAATAAGTTTCCTCGATGCTTATTCCAGGTACAACCAAATTAAGATGAACCCGGAGGATCAGGAAAAGACTTCATGTATAACGAATTCCACTATATATTGCTACAATGTGATGCCCTTCGGGTTGAAAAACACCGGAGCCACTTATCAATGGCTCGTGAACAGGATGTTTGAAAATCAAATAGGAAAAACTATGGATGTTTATATAGACGATATGCTCTCTAAGTCTTTAAATGCAGGTGATCACCTTAAACATCTGCAAGAAACTTTTGACATCCTAAGGAAGCATAATATGAAACTTAGCCTCGAGAAATATGCGTTCGGGGTCAGCTCTGGTAAGTTTCTGGGATTTCTGGTATCGCAAAGGGGAATTGAGGTAAACCCTAATAAGATTAAGGCCATAGAAGACATCCCGGACAACTGTCAAACGTGAAGGAAGTCCAAAGGCTTACGTGGAGATTGGCAGCTTTGAGCAGGTTCATTTCCCGGTCATCAAACAAATGTCATCGTTTCTTCGCACTGCTCAAAAAGTAAAATAATTTCGAATAGATCCCGGAGTGCCAGCAGGCTTTGAGGGATTTGAAAAAGTACTTGTCAAGCCCTCCATTGCTTTCAAAACCAAAAAAAGTGAAACGTTGTTAGTCTACCTCGCGATTTTGGAAGTTGCAGTAAGTGCAGTTTTAATCTGTGAGGACGAATGTACGTAGTCTCCCACTTATTATGTTAGTAAAATTTTAACGGGAGTAGAAACTCGCTACCCACATTTGAAGAAACTGGCCTTAGCTCTCGTAGTCGCCTCTCAGAAGCTGATGCCCAACTTCCAATACCACCCGATAGCCGTGGTGACCACTTTCCTTTGTAGAACATCCTCCATAAACTCGAGCTCTCCGGTAGATTATCCATATGGGCCATCAAAATGAGTGAGTTCGACATAGAATATAAACCAAGGACTGCAATTAAGTCGCAAGTCTTGGCTGACTTCGTGGACGATTTTAGTCCAGGATTACTGTCTCTGGCAACTAAGGAGGCAGTAATGGTGTCGGAATAAACATCAGGAGTTTGGACCTTATTTACGGGTAGAGCTTCCAACATAAAAGGGTCTGGGCTTAGTATAGTTTTAATCACACCTTCGGGGGAAACCCTAAGGCAAGCCATTAGAACGGCCCTTTAACTAACAATAAAGCAGAGTATGAAACTTTGATTGCAGGGCTCGAATTAGATTGGGACTTGACTCCGAGGTCATTGAAATCAAATGCAACTCACAACTGGTGGTAAATCAGGTCTACGGGATCTTTGAAACCAAAGAGGAGCGCATGCAACAATAAGTGGTAAAGATACATGCTCTGTTGGCGTGATTTTGGGAGTGGTCGATTACTCATATCCCAAGGGAAGATAACGCAGAAGCAGACACATTCACTAACCTTGGATCATCGACGGGAATAAAGGGATTGGAGTTCGAGATGGTAGTACAACTTATTAACTCAGTCATAGATATAGATGGTTACTATGAGGTAAATACGACTAATTTGGTCTGGGACTGGAGAAATGAAATCATCGATTATCTTGAACATGGAAAGCTACCCGAAGACCCCAAAGCATCACGTGCACTGTGAGACAAAGCAGCGGGATATAGCTTCAAGAGAGGCCAATTGTATAGAAAATCTTTCCAAGGTCTGCTGGCCCGATGCTTAGGAGCATCCGAAACTAACTATGTCATGAGAAAGGTTCACGAAGGGATATGCAGCAACCATTCAGGCGCAGATTCCTTAGTGCTGAAGTTGGTAAGGGCGGGATATTATTGGCCCCACATGGAACAAGATGCCAAAGACTTCGTATGAAAATGTGATAAGTGCCAACGCTACACACCACTGGTACATCAACCGGCAGAACCCTTATATTCAGTTCTGTCCCCGTGGTCGTTTATGAAATGGGGGATGGACATCGTCGGACCACTACCACCGGCTCCTGGAAAGGTAAGATTTCTTTAATTTTGACTGACTATTATTCTAAGTGAGTGGAAGCAGGTCCTAATCAGAAGATCAGTGAGCGCGAAGTGGTGAATTTTTTGTGGGAAAATATAATTTACAGGTTCAAAATACCCGATAATGGGCCATAATTTATCAGTGCAAAAGTTACAAAGTTCCTCGAAGATTTAAAAATAAAGAGGATCACATCTTCACCCTATCATCCGAGCGCAAACAGTCAGGCGGAGTCAACGAATAAAGTGATTATTCAAAACCTCAAGAAAATGTTGGAAGCGACAAAAGGTAATTGGCCCCAGGAATCACCTGGAGTTCTATGGGCATACCAAATAATCGTCAAATCGAGCACAGGAGAAACTCCCTTTTCCCTTATGTACGGTGCAGAAGCTTTAATCCCGGTAGAAGTAGGGGAACCCACCTTGGGATATTTTCAACCAGATGAAGAATCAAACAACGAATCAATGTTAGTCAACTTGGATATACTCGATGAGCATAGAGACTTGGCGCATATAAGAATGGCAGCCCAAAAGCAGAGAAGGGAGCGGTATTATAATTGAAGAGCCAACCTCCGTTATTTCAAAATAAGAGACCTGGTCCTAAGGAAAGTAACTCAAAACACCCGGGAGCTCAACGTGGGAAGGCCCCTACCGAGTTTCAACTGTAACCGGAAAAAGTTCATATGAATTGGAAAATCAAATGGAGAAAAGTTGCCCAGCAACTAGAACGTGGCACACCTCAAAAGATATTATTGTTGATAAACATTATCCAACGGAAAGTATGTGTTGCACTCTTTTCCCCTTCGTTCAATTTTTGTCCCAATTGGATTTTTCTGGCAAGGTTTCTAACGAGGCAAATAGAAAGCATACCACGAAGACAGCAGCAATAAGACCTTTAATAGCAAGGCACACAAGCAAAGATCCACTCGTGGATGGTTAGATAATCTTTTGCTCTATAGCAAATTCCCACCGGGAAGTTAAGTTTGCTATTGAGCAAAGATTACCCGACCGTTCACGAGCGCAAACCACTAGAGGGTTGTTAGATAGTCCTTCGCTCTATAGCATAAATTCTTGAGGAGAAGTAAAGTATGTTACCTAGTTAAAGATTATCTAGCAGTTCATTGGTGGAATCTTCGAAGATACAAGACTTCCAGTGTTCTAATTCGCATTCTTCGCATTCGAACACTGGGGGGAATGATATGAAGATACAATGACTGCCACGTCAACCGGGAATGAAAAATTGAAAACATAATTGTATCATCGGGACCGAGGATTGCATGGATAGCCCCGTAGAAACAAGTTATACAAATTAGCCACAAGTAATGGCAATTTCTTTTCAGCATAGCAAATGCTTATGTACTCTTTGAAAATAGAAGGAATAAAATGAAATCAAAATCCTTTTGTTTTTATCCTGTTTCTTGTCTGAACGATGAATTAACTTTGTCATTTGAAAGTTAAACAAGTACTTTAAACGCTAGCACCGTAATGAACAGGAGACGTCCTCTTTAAGAGCGTCGTAAACATAAAAAGGCCCTTTCTTATAAAAACCCTCACGTTAAAGGGTTGGTTTCGAAAGAATTTATGCCCGAAATCAAAATGTCTTCGGGGAAAAATACACCCGAAGACGTATACGAAAGGACGCAAAAAGTAAACTTTCGCAAATACTTACAATAGCCCTCACGAAAAAGGGTTGATACCCAGAGACAAAATGCTTTCAGGGAAAATACACCTAAGGCTTTACATAATAAGACGCAAACAGAAAAACTTGCGCAAAACTCTTAAGCAAAAGGAAGAAAATGCAAAGGTTAAAGACTTGCATGAATATTCAAATGAAAGAAAGACTCAAACAAATACTTGAGCAAAAAGATGTTTTTATTTAAAATAATATGTCAAAGTGTCACATATACAAGAATTGGAAAAAGAAAAGAAAAGCTAAACTGCAGTATCTCCGGAACCCGGAGGAAGAGAAGTGCCTGCGTCCTCGGGAGCAGTAGATGCGTCCACCGATGGCTCAACATTTTGATCTTCACCAGTTTGGCCTTCAGCATTATCATCCTCTGATTTTTCTTCAGTTCCTGAAAACTCGGAACCGGAACCAGAAGGACCAGGAGCATCAGACTTCGCTAGGAGGCCACTTTTAGCAGCTAACTCAAGCTCACGGGCCTTAGCAATTTCGGCATCAAAATCAATGATACCAACTTTGGCCTCTTCCAAGGTTTTCCTTCTCATGTTGTACACAGCGCAAGTTTTCTCAACAACTAGAGAAGCCGCTCGACGATTGAGTTCTTCTTTGAGTTGTGTGACCCCGGCAGAAAGGTTTTCCCGGGCGCATCTAACAAACTTGAGGCTAACCTCGAGCTTGCGGACAGTAGAGCTGAAAATCTTATTATGCTCAATGGTCCTTTGTGCTTCTCCTCCAGCTGGGCATATTTCACCCCCTGCAGCAACAAGCTCTTCAGCCTTGGAATTCAAGGCTGCCTCTAAGTTGTTCAATCTTTCAGCAGAGGCAGCCTCACGATCAGATGCAGCAAGAATGGCATTATGGACTTCAGCCCATTTGGCCCTAGCCTCTTCAAATTGGAACCTCAACGGGGCAATCTCTTGGTTGAGGGTTTCCACTTCCTACTCACTTTGCTACAAACGAGTTTCCAACACAACAACCTTGGCAGCCTTAGTTTCTAATTTTGAGAGGCGAATAACGGCTTGGTCCCGTTCAACCAAAAGTTGATCCCGTTCGGAGGTAAGTTCCTCTTTTTCCCTAATAAAAAATAGTAGAAATAACAAAAGAATTAAAAAATATACCATTGCGGTGTTGTGCATGGCATTGTTCAACAAGCACTCTTCCGAGAGAGCCTGAATCATTTCCCAATCCTCTTCTGAAGCCAAAGGCTTCAGGTAATTAGCAAGATCCACCAGCCGAGATAGCAAGTTGCATCCAATAGAGACCGAAAGAGTAACATTCCTCCTCCCTTGCGGATCTCCGAAGGGGGAAGCGTAATTTTGACCCAAATTCCCATGCACTGGGGACTGGGTAAGAGGAACACTTCCTTCATGATCAAGTGTGGCCGGTGGAGGTGATGTGGCAGCTGCTGGTGGAAGAATAGATGTAGATGAAAATGATGAAGCAGTTGCTGGTGTTGGCGAAGGTAGAGATGAAGCTGATGGGGTTGAAGAGTGAGAAGTAGGTGCATCAAATGTAGTGTTGGTTGTTGGATGCTCGCCAACTAAAGATGGAAGGGACCCGGTACTCAGCCCCGCAGCACCGGACACAGCAATTGGGGCTCGAAGACAGCAAAAACGGGAGTTGGCATTATCTACCAAATCAAACTCTCCCCAAAGTGCCGAAACATTGTCCTCGGTTGGTGTAACTATCTCAACAGGTCGAGCATCCTGTTGAGATGATGAGGATCGTCATCTATGTAGAGAATCTCCCTCATCACTAGCTTCTTCATCATCTTCGATCATTACGGTGTCTACGACCGGCCCGGAAGGAGGGCCAGTCATTATCACTACCGGAGATGACTCGATGGCTGCAGTCTTCACCCTCTTATTCTTTTCCCCGGCCGCGGATGACCGTCTTCTTTTTGGTTGTTTGTCTTCTGGCCTGGGACTCCGTAATGATACGCTTGTACCCAAAGCAGGCCCGGAGATACCTATTCGAGTAAGCGCCTCCTGAAGCAGCCTCGCTGCATCAGCAGGATCGGCCAAGATGTCCTCCTCAGGGACAGCAACAGAGCCTGTGGGTAAACCTGATTTCATAGATAAGGTAGAAAGGATCAATCAAGTTCCTCACATGAAAAATTGAAACACGGTGAGTTTGAATTACCATGAATTTTGGCATTTCACCTGTATTTAGGGGCCAGCTCTTTCCACAAGTGAGTTTCAGGCGTCATAACATCCAAGATCTTCTGGACCCACCGGTCCAAACCTTCAACCACCGATGGGATCCATCGGGTTGCTGAAATAGACGAATGATGGAAGATCAATACTTGTATAGAAGAATATTTAATAAAAGAAATATTAAACAAAGACCTTACGAGTGCGGTTCCAAGCGACCAGAAAGGATGAAGTCGTTGCTGGAATGATATCGTTGGTAGCAACTGCAACGAACCGTTCCATCCATCCAAGGTCGTTGTCGTCATCCATGCTAGGTAACAGAGCATGGTGGCCACGCTTGTAGAAGTTTATCATTCCCCCGCGGAAGATCTTGGGAGAATAGAGATTCATCATATGAGCTAAGGTTAGCTCTTCTCCCGTCTCCTGGCACAAATGCCAAAGGCAAGCAACCGTCCTTCACACAGAAGGACTTACTTGTGCCAGACACACCTGGTAGCGGAGGCAAAACTCCGCAATAATGGATTCAAGCTCTCCACTCAAAGAGAACGCATCCAAAGTAAAGGGATACGTGTAAAATATGTAAAACCTTCCTTGGGTAGGGTAACTCGCTCCGATAGATCAGGAGCAACAATATCCAAATCGTGACAGCGACAGTATTCCTTCATAACAGGAATGCTAGAAGGACGGATGGAAGAAGGATACCTACTGACGGCCCATGTACGAGACTTAGTAGTAGAAAATTTCTCTTCAAAGTCTTTTATGGTAACAAGACTTCTACGGATGATGGAGCCCACTGTTGGAGGAGCAGAATCCTCGAACTTGTTCTTGTTCTTTGAAGAACTGATACACGTTAAGGAAGAAGCCATTGTATGGAAGAAGGAAAAGATTTTTGCTTGAAGAGAATTAGAGAAAATATGAAGAGCAGGATGCAAGTCGAATAAGGGAAGCTTGTAAAATTATGGAGTATAGGGGAGAAGGTTGATGCGATAAGTAAAAGTTTTGGCGGCTAAATTCATGGCCATGATACCTCGATAATCGACAAAAATTGTGTTGAATCGTGGGATGAAGCATGTTCGGGGCATTAAATGCGGAGAGACGTGCGTCTAATCAACCGTTAGAAGCCTTCAGAGGGAGTTATAGTAATTTCCGCCAAAAGAGTATTTCTACCAACTTCCCAGTAACACAAAGTCGTGTCCCCAAAAAGTAGGGGGACTATTTGTATAGGGTAAAATATGCTATGGTACATGGCCACCCAAAAGAGGGACACGTGGAACCCAAGACGGGGGGATGGCCAAGATAGAAGGCAACTATTCCGTTTATCACCGGAAAGAATAACGCTCATAAAGATGTGATAAATGCTTTTTGCCCGGTAGCATTTAATAGAGAATATTCCGTGGCATTAAGAACGATTGCCCGTTACAGGAAATTTGGCATTTATGTTCACCGTTACATCTTCATCAATGATCCTCATAATTGACATTAAAGAGGGGCACGATCCTATGACCTTCTTCCCTAGACGTAGCTATAAATAGTGAGTTCAGTTATCATTGTAGAGGACATGAATTTTCTGACAAACTTATGCTACATTCTATTCAAAGCTTAATACAATCTTATCTTCTTGCTTTTTGATTTTATTGTTGTTGTGCTCGGAAACCCTGTTCCCGGAACTGGTATTTCTGTTATTTCTTCTCCATCTCAAGGCTAAGTATTGCATAATTCTTCAATTATTTTATTATTTCAAGATCAAATTAATTCATTTGTCTAGAAATCACGTATAAATTCAACTATACCGTTTTACGGGTAAACACTTACCCTTTCTTATTATTAAATAATCTTCTTTTATCTTTTATCTTACCTTTTTATATAATAATTCTACCTCGTACATTACTTTTTCTTTATAATATTTTAAGTTTTATTTTTTATATTTTTGTGCATGATATCATGAAACAACGACAAACAATACAATCTATCCAATCATTGTATACATCAAAATGATATAATATAATATAATAAAATACTATACGATACATTATGAAACGATACATAACAACCATCCAAACAAGCTGTAAAGGTAAAGGGGAAAGAGAATCCCAAAGGCCAGTAAAAGTTGGCTAAATTCTATAATAAGTAGTCTTCTGGGCCACTGTAAGGCCTACTCACAGGGTCTGGGCTTTGTACCACCACGCCCAAAGGAAGGCCAGCTAAAACATGCAACTGGATAATTGAAAAGCGACAAAAAATAAAAACCTTATAAAAATGCACATATAAATAAGTGACGGTAAAAGGAGAAACAGATTCAAATTCCAAAACCCAGCGCGGTGACTGGTGAGTTTGTTTTTGTTTCTCAAAATCTCTCATTCCCGCCCACTATTCGTATTTCCAGGCAAGCTTGAATTTTTCTCTTTCATCTTTTTATTTTGTTTGATTTTATTATTGAATCCGCTCAGATTTTGAATCTATTGAATGAATTGTAATTCGAAGATCTGAATTTGAATTTT
The DNA here is from genome assembly GCA_000715115.1 of Nicotiana otophora. Taxonomy (NCBI): domain Eukaryota; kingdom Viridiplantae; phylum Streptophyta; class Magnoliopsida; order Solanales; family Solanaceae; genus Nicotiana; species Nicotiana otophora. The sequence continues at coordinate 11,306 of AWOL01S0031092.1, forward strand.
CTTCAATCGGAATTGTTATGTGTATATCTGCGTTGTTAATTTGTTTGTATCTATTGATGCTTAATCGAAGAACAAAAAACCCTAGTTTTTCATTCGAATTTGAACCTGCCCTTCGTAATTGGAAGAATTTCAATTGGAATCGACATGAGAATGTCTCTGTTGGTTCAACCGATAGATTTAATTCAGTCGCTAATTATTTATGACTGGTGGTGTCCGAACCAGCTTGCACATACATCGACTATTCCACCGGTTTCCTGCTACCTTGTACCAACACAGGTACCAGAGCTCGCCAAGGCTTAGACAAATAGGAAGAAATCACCTAGTGCTTTTTGACTCCTTTGATATTTGAACTTGAGACCTCATGGTTCTCATCCCATTTCATTGATCATTAGGCGACACCCTTAGGTGCTCATGCAATTCAGCTTTTCATTCCTTGTTTATAAACTCTAGCTCTTTTTTTTTTTTTTTTTTTTTTTTTTTTTTTTTTTTTGGAAGAGGTGTAAGGAGAAAAGAGAAGGAACTTGATGCATGTGGTCAGAGTTAATTTTCTCTCCGTCCCATTTTATTTGATGTTGTTTGATTAGATGTCGATTTTAATATGTTAATTTGACTGATGTATTACTCCCTCTGTTTTAATTTATGTGGCATAGTTTGCCTGGATACTAATTTTAACAAAGGAAGGAAGACTTTTGAAACTCGTCATAATATTTATGTGACCATTAGACTTTTGAAACTTGTGATTTTAAACTTGTCGTAAATATTTTGTGTCATTAAGGATAATATTGGAAGCCTAAGTTAAATTGTTTTCAAAGTTGGAAAGCTACGATTTTTTTTGGGACGGAACAAAATGGAAATATTTCCACATAAACTAGACGGCGAGGGAGTATATCAGTTGTCGTGAGAGTTAGTTTGATAGAGAAAATATCACGTCAAAATAAAAAAAGCAAGTTGTGCTTCTTTGTTTTCTTTGAATCTCAATTTGCCGCTTTAGAATTGAAAGATTTTCAATTGGAATTTGGTATGAGAATATCTCTCTTGTTTCATTCCATTGATGTGATTCAGTTTTGTTATAACTTGCTTCTTAAAGAAAACACTAATTTGGTAATTTTTTGCCCTTTAGCTGGAAGATGTTAAAAATAAGGACAGAGGTGAAGGAAAATGTTGTCTGCTAGTGAGAAGAAATTCTCAATTGCGCTGTCTATTTAACAGTGTTTAATTGGACCCTGACTTAAATGTTACAGTGGTTGAGAAATTAGTTTGATAGAGAAAGCATCACTTCAAAGTTCAAAATTTGAATTCTTGAAAGTTGTAAAAATGATTTAGAATAAAATTATCTGCAAAATAATGTCAGATGTTTTAGGACATTTTAAAATAAAAAGACTCACATTAATTAGGACGATGAGAGTAGTTGTTAATCAACCCCCCCTCTCTCCTGAATTTGGCACTTTAAAAATCAGAAATCTATGCTAAAGTTGGGAACAGGAATGGTTTAGGATTGATCTTGAATTTAGATTTTTGAGGAAGTCTGTGAAGTACTTTAACTTGAATCTGCCCAAGCTATGACTTAACCCTTTTCCTCCCCCCTGTGACAATTGATACAGAGCGTGAGTCGCTTTCTTGACCTTCAGTCTAATTACAAACCTTGACTTTGTAATGTATTCGATGTGAGATTCTTACAGCTGACTTAACTTTTGCATCTTGACTTTACAAGATTTAAGATAGTAATGGTTATAGCATTCAAGGCATCAGATAGGGGGTGCATTTTGAGTTTAACCTAGTTGATTTTGAGGCAGTTATGAAAGAAGCTATTTGTTAGGACAACTTTTAACAGTTTGTGATCCATAGCTGTAAAAATGAAACGGGAGAATTATTTTGGAAACTGAAATCAAAGGATATTTCAATGAGAAGAAGTGTGCTATTTGGTGTAAAATGAAAGAGAATTTTATAATTAGTTAGAATATAAATGAGATAAAAACTGCTTCGCCTAGGCTTGAGTAGAAGAAGAGTTACTTGAACAAGGTTCATGGAAGTCGGCTTTGCATGGGATTCACTAGATATTTCTCTCTGTTGCAATTTAGAGCTTTAGTTTCATCCTCTAAATTAGAAGGGGAGCCTTGACGTAACTGGTAGAGTTGCTGCCATGTGACAAGGAGGTCACGGGTTCAAGTCGCGGAAACAGCCTCTTGCAGAAATGTAGGGTAAGACTGCGACAATAAACCCTTGTGGTCCGGGCCTTCTCCGGACCCCGCGCATAGCGGGAGCTTAATGCACCGGGCTGCCCTTTTTTAGTTTCATCCTCTAAATTGAAAAGCTTTAGTCAGAAGACCGTGGGGCTTGAAAGTGTTCTAGATACAAGTATCGAAATTGATCCACAATTTATTGTTTAATATTCAACTAGTAGCATTTTAGTGGAGAAAGTATTGGGTTATGAGAACTTGGAAAGGTGAGATAAATAATGCTAGGACTATATGCTTCATTTGCAGGTTTGGGGCACAAGGCCAATGAAGTATTTACCACCCATTATATATGTTCTTATTTTTTTTATTGCTGTTTACGTATTGCTACAGTTTGTCTTTGAAAATCAGATGAGAGGAATCATCGCTAGACTTGCTGCTGGTGGAACTTGCTTGACTGAAAACACACTGCTTATTGTTGACTTTGCTTTTCCTTAATATTGTTTGAATTATTGACATTACAAGAAGTAGATGTTGATTTAATTCATTTGGTGCTTCTATAGGAACTGAATTTTTCAAATCTGTTGTTGTCAAAGATTTGATAAATGTCATGTAATATAAAATAAGAAGATTTGTTGAATGACATGTGATTTCTGTAGTAAAAATAAATGGAAATACTGAGTTTTTAAACTTCTTTTGCAGCAGAGCAAGAAATTTAGCCGATCGATGAAGAGAAAGAAAAGTGAGGTTCATGAAAAATACAGTGACAAGGAGAATGTTGGATCAAAGAAAGCAACACGTAGGATTGGTCGGCAACATCTGAATGCAGCAGGTTAGGCAGCTGACATGAATCTGTAGACAATTGCTGATCGAGTTCCATTTTGTTTGGCTTATCTCTCAACTGGGCATATGACTTTTTTTGTGTACTTCCCAGGGGAATGTAGAAATGTTTCAGCTGGGGAAAATGATGGGATTTTGCCCGAACAGGCTGCTAAAGTATCTAGCCAAATACTTCCCAGAAGGGTGACTTGTTCCCCTGTAACAAAAGGAGATGATGCAGCAGGGACTGGGAGTCAACAACTTGATTCCCATAAGAAGATTAAGCTACAGCTTTTTCCAATAAATAAAAGTATCCGACAGAGATTGGAGAAGGTATAACTCATGCATTAAATGAATAGGACTATGCGTAACGTGCACAAATTGAATCTTGATAGTTTTGGTATTTCTGGTAGGATGGCTGCAATCCATTCCAGGAACTTACTTTAAGTACTCACAAGAAGATATCATCAGTGATTAAGCACCTTAATACGAAGTGGAATTCTTCGAGTGTGGGGTTGGGGGAGCTCTTTCTATTCCCCTATAATATTAATACAGAAAACTTGGCATCAGAGAAGCGATGGAGCTCAAAAGATACCAACGTTTCTGCAGGACAAGTGTATGCAGCAATAGAAAGTCCTGCCATTTTTCGCTTAAGGTTTTAGACTGGTCTGATTCCATTTTTTTGCTTATAGCTCTTCAATCGAAAGGTTTTAATTTTGCTTCCAATTTTCTAGGTATGGCTGGGTTTCTGATGTTAAGCTCAAGGCCTCTGAGGTACCTGATATATCCCCTCCCTCTGGCACTCATTCACAATCAAGGGGTATTAAGAGAATTTTTGCTGCTTCAATGAACATTGGAAATGACAAAGTAGAAGGAGCTAAATTGAAAAATGAAGAGCTTAGTAAACCAATCTGCATGAATGAGCAGAAGATGCCTCTGAACATACCTGTTGATAATATGGTAAGTAATTATGTCATTCTGGTTCTTTTGTTTAATATCGTGTTCTGTAAATCTTCTCAGTCAATCAATCTAATGCCATTTATAAATGAGATCCCAGTGCATTAGAAATACCCCACTACAGATATTTCTTTTTATGCTAATTAAAACTGATGTATAGTGGCTTGGGGAGAAAGAACTTGCAGGAAAGTAAAAAAAATGTCCAGATTTAGTATGTTGTCAATGTATGAATAAATATATGTAGGCATACCCTGTTAAATGCTGATAGGTTGGTAGCTAGGCACATCATTTGCTTGGGATGTCAAGTTTATTTCAAGTTTTACTGCAGTTCAAGGAAGTACGGGCTCAGGTGCCCGGTAAACTTCTCAAATTCCTATTTAAAATCCAATGTTAAAAAAATTTGACAAACTCGATAAAAGATGTACCTTTGCTCCTCTACCTCTGCATTCAGGCATTCCAAAGTGGGTTTTTTTTATAAGCAGGCTTATCAAAGTGGATTCTGATACCTGTTTCCTTGGGATATCTAACCCTCTCAATTGGACAGTTTGTTTCCGAAAATACTCTATGGTGATTTGGATATTCTGAATCTGAAATTGGTATGCTTGTCCTGCAAGATGTATACAACCCGCATGGACCATAAACTGACAACAGAAACAACCTAGGATATGTCGGGTTTATGTAACCTGTAGGCTGTGGCTAGGTCAAGCAAACCACTGTCACAATAATTGGGAAAGACTCAATGCTCGAGATGTGTGCTTAAACAAAATTGACATGGTTTTTTTTTATAGGATGAAAACACAGATTAATTAATTGTTGAAATTGCCACAAAAATTGGAGGTCCTTTACTGCATGTGTAAGATCAATTGTTAACGACTACCCTACCCTCTATGATTGTATTTTCATGTGTTCTAGAATCTAGCCTCTAGGACTGGTCTAACTAGATGATTTTTTCTATCGGAAATGGCTATATATGTCTTAAATTTGGTCCTTGATACTCCTTTCTAGGTTGATGGAGCAAGAAAGCAAAATGTCCCTGCAAAGATGGTAAGTCCATGGGATGATATTTTCACCAACTTAAGCATTGGTGGATTGCTGTCTGAGGCATCTTTGCAAGGAAAGATCAGCAACTCGGAAACTAAAATGGATTTGCAGCCAATCCAGTTAGTTTCTGATATTAGTGTTGGAGGCTTGCTGTCTGAAGTGTCTTTGCAGGGTAAGATGTCTACTGGAATGAAACAAGAGAACAGAGTGGGATTGCAGCCATCTTCATTTGCTTCTTTTATTAGCTCAGGAAGCTTCTTTTCTGAAGCATCTTCTCAAGGAAAGGTTAGTGATTGCAATTTAGCTTCAAAAGGAAGCAAATTTGGATTGAAGGAAACATCAGAGTATGGCCAGCACAGTGAGTCAAAATTTTCATGGGATTTTAATCTCACTAATTTGAGCATTGGAGGATTGCTATCTGAGGTGTCTCTGCTGGAAAAAGTAAAAAATCATGACCAAGGAACTGAGGGCAAACCAAGCTCACAACCTACGTCATCTTTTCCTGATTCACTCGATGCTTTTATAGCTGCCCGCCTAAATTCACACCCTGAAATTTCAAAGTCATCATCTCATGAATTGCACTCGTCTATCTTGGATGCTGAAGAGACATGCCATGCATTTCCAATGCGTAAAATTTCACCAGGAAACGAAAATGCAACTACTTCGTGTGGAACAGCTGGTCCTGGCAATTGTCACGAGTATACAAGTTCGAAATCTTTCAGAATTCCATCATCCTCTAGCGCTCCTGAGGTTTGTTGCTCTATAATCTTTTCTGGTTTTCAGGCTAAAAAAGCTTCATTTTAGCCATCATTAGTTTTTGGCTTTTGATAATATTGCTTCCATGTGATCAATTCTCAATGTGGAGCTTCCTAATCTTGCTTCCTTCATTATTACATAACTTCTTGATGTTCTTATGGAAGGATTGACGATTTCTTACATTCTGGTGTTGTTACAGCGCACAACTCAAAGTGTGATTGCACAAGATCAGTCATCTCAGCAACCAAGGACACCCCTCATTTCCCGTCCAAGGGGGATTTCTGATGAAGACAACAGCGTTGGGCTAAAGGGCATCAAATGGGTACTTTTCGCTCTTTAACTAATCTTGTGTCCATTTGAAATTTTGCTTCTTGTCAAGGAACAGAAGTTAACATATTCCTTTCCTATGTTTGTTTGCAGGAAGACTCTTTAGGACCATTTGATCTTGGAATGCCTATCTTGCGATCGGTTAGTGGTGGCGACAGTGTTAGCCTCAGCGAGTTCATTAAATAACATATTTATGTAGTCTTGAACTGATACCATAGACACTAGGAAAATTTTCCTCAGCTCGAGGATCAAATTCTTGAACAGTTGAAACTCGAAAGTAAAAATGATGCTGTGAATTGTCCATAAAAATAGCTAAAAGAACGATACTGTGATTACCAAAGACAGTTGTATTTTTATGTAATATTAGCCTTAAGTTGGGCTTTTCATTTTCTTCAACACCTAAGACAAGGACTTTGTAGTATCTTTCATATGGAAGTTAAGATATGTTAAGTCACTGAACATGGTCGTGTTTGGATTGATACGGATAACTGATCACGCTCAACTTTAGTCCTAAAAAGGATAAGCGGTCGCTGCAAATATAATTCGGTCTAAGAGTTCGGAATCGAATCTCACAGAGAATTAAGGTTTAGCTACAATTGTTCATTATCATCAAAAAGAGAAGCTCGAACAATTCCTAAGTTGTAAATATAAAGATCTTTATGTCTAACTAATTAACTAACAAATTAAAGGAGTGAATTAACAACTAAAGATACTAAGGGTTGGAGACAAGATTAAGGAGGCCTAGAGTTATGATTTCTCCAATTGTCGGAATCCTTCCCGCTACATCTCCTATAATATCGCCCAAGTATTCTCTACCGATACTTCGGGTGTTGTAATTCTCTTCCGCACAACTACCACAGTTTACTAGATGTATTCTTCTGAACTACGCTAGCTGGCATTAGTTTACCGCTCACTAAGATCACAGCAAGGTTTCGTTATTCCTAATGCAACCTTTAAATCTTCTGTATTGATTCCTCACGTACGTTAGGAGTGATGTTGTTCAACAACTACCTAAATGTGTACCCTTTTCCAAGCAATACACACTAAACATGCACAGTCAATTGATGGTCATTCAATCAGCAACAATAAACACGTAGTTGAACAAGTAGAAAAATCCAACGGCTCAATTATATAAAAACATAACAAGAATCTATCCTACAAAAGGTTCCATCAAAACCCTAGATAACAAATTAGCTATTCATAATAGTATGTAAAACTATAATACTAAAATTCATAACCAATAATGAAAAATTGGAAGAAGAAATGAAAAAACTCGTAGAAGAATTCTCCACCTTGCTTCTAGCTATAACTGTTTATTATCACCAAGAATACAAGTTCGAACAATTCCTAAGTTGTAAATATAAAGATCTTTATGTCTAACTAATTAACTAACAAATTAAAGGAGTGAATTAACAACTAAAGATACTAAGGGTTGGAGATAAAATTAAGGAGGCCTAGAGTTATGATTTTCTCAATTGTTGAAATCCTTCCGGCTACGTCTCCTATAATATCGCCCAAGTATTCTCTACCGATAGTGAGTACTTCGGGTGTTGTAATTCTTTTCCGAGCAAGTACCACAATTTACTAGGTGTATTCTTCTGAACTACGCTAGCTGGCACTAGTTTACCGCTCACTAAGATCACAACAAGGTTTCGTTATTCCTAATCCCACCTTTAAACCTTCTGTATTGATTCCTCATGTACGTTAGGAGTGATGTTGTTCAAGCAATGTGTGCCTTTTTTCAAGCAAGGAGAATCACACTAAATAGGTACAGTCAATTGATGGCCATTCAATCAACAACAATAAACACGTAGTTGAACAAGTAGAGAAATTCAACGACTCAATTATATAAAAACATAACAAGAATTTATCGTACAAAAGGTTCCATCAAAACCCTAGATAACAAATTAGCTATTCATAATAGTATGTAAAACTACAATACTAAAATTCATAACCAATAATGAAAAACTGAAAGAAGAAAAGGAAAAACTCGTAGAAGAATTCTCCGCCTTGCTCCTAGTGTGTTCTTGCCTCCTCAGGTCGAATCCTCTCTCAAAAACTTTCATTCCCTTTCTCAACTTGTTTAAGGAGTATTTAAATGTTAGGGTCGAGGTCCTTGAGTCCAAATCCGGGTCGGAGTCTTTTAATTCGCGAACTTTTGACCATCGGGCTACAGACCTCGCGAGGCCAGGCTTATAGCGCGGCCAACCTAGCTACAGAGCTGGCTACGCCCGGCGTGTAGCGTGGTCAAGCTGGCTACAAAGTTGGCTACGCTTGGCTTGTAGCGCGATCAAACTGGCTACAGAGTTGGCTATGCTTGGTCTGTAGCCAGGCTTGGGTACTTTGTGTTGTTGTGCTTTTTTCTTGCATTTTCGTCCTCTGTTCATGCAACTTTCATTTGACTCTTTCTTTTGATACTCCTTGTTAGGATCGGATTACCGGATAGTGCGAAATTTAGCCAAACAACGTTATAACGACAATAACAAAGACAATGCAAGTTGATATTAACGACAATTAAAGAAGATAAAGAAAACACAAATTTAACATGGTTCGGTCAAGGTGACCTACGTCCACAAGCGGAGAGGAGCAATTTTACTATACCAACAAGAGTACAAAAGAGAGTACAAAATTAGAGTAAATACTCTAATTAGTCCCAAATAACCCCAAGAGAATAACCTCACAAGATCACTCCAAAGAAAGGGTTCATGCAAGTGTTTCCCAACACTCACTCTCTTACAAAATACTCTATAATGAAATAAAGGAGGAGAAAGAAAGACAAGAGTGAAAAGTTCTTGAATTGGTGTGTTTTCAAATGAGGAGAAACTCCTCTATTTATAGCAAGAAATCCTTGGCCTAATAGTGGATATTATGTCATGGCAAATGTCATGAAAATTTGGCCCCCACTTGAGAAGAAGCCAAATTAATGTCCATATTATAAATCTCCACCTTGGCCTAATTTCGGCTTATATAGTAAATTTTCTCCACCTTCTACACAAAAACCCCAATGGGCAAAATCATTCTTCATAAATGCCAATCAAGTTCATGCAAAGCTTGAACTTGGACACTAGAAGAGATTTTGTGAACATGTCAGCAAGATTGTCTCTAGTGTTGATCTTCTGAACAGAGGCTTTTCCTTCAGCAATGGTTTCTCGGATGAAATGATACTTTATATCAATGTACTTCGTCCTTTCATGATACATCTGATCTTTAATCAAGTGAATGGCACTTTGACTATCACAGAAAATGGTAAGACCACCTTGGTGTGAATTGAGTTCCGCAAATAGACCCTTCAACCATAAGGCTTCTTTGATTGCCTCGGTCACTGCCATATATTCTGCTTCAGTAGTAGATAAAGCTACTACATGTTGTAATGTAGCTTTCCGAATAATAGCGCAACCACCAATGCAAAATACATAGCCTATCAATGATCTTCTTTTGTCAAGATCACCTGCATAATCTGAGTCTACAAAACCAACCAAAGTGTTAGTATTTCTCCCAAACTCCAAACATGTGCTTGAAGTACCTCGCAAGTGTTTGAGAATCTATTTCACAACCTGCCAATGTGCTTTACCAGGGTAAACCATATATCGGCTTACCACGCTCACTGCTTGTGAAATATCTGGCCGTGTACAAACCATTGAATACATAATACTGCCAACTGCACTAGAATAAGGAACATGTGCCATGTACCTCTCTTCTTCCTCTGACTGCGGGGATTGAGCAACTGATGACTTGAAATGAGCAACAAGGGGGGTACTAACTGGTTTAGCATCTTTCATGCCAAACCTCTCCAAGACTTTCTCCAAGTACTTCTTCTAGGTCAGAAATAGCCTGTTGGCTTTTCGATCTCTTTTGATCTCCATGCCAAGGATTTTCTTAGCTGCTCCCAAATCTTTCATGTCAAATTCACTTTTCAGCTGACCTTTCAAATTGTGAATTTCTATTAAATTCTTAGCAGCAATGAGCATGTCATCAACATATAATAATAGGTACACAAATGAACCATCATTTAACTTCCAGAAGTAAACACAACTATCATACATGCTCCTCGAATAACCATGATCCAATATTAAGGAATCAAACCTTTTATACCATTGTCTTGGAGTCTGCTTTAATCCGTACAAGGATTTCTTCAACAAGCAAACATGATCTTCTTTCCTTCAATTTCAAATCCTTCGGGTTGATACATGTATATTTGTTCCTCAAGTTTGCCATGCAAGAAAGCTGTTTTAACATCAAGTTGTTCTAATTTCAAATCATACATGGCAACGAAGGCAAGCAAGATACGAATAGAGCTATGTTTAACAACAGGCGAGAAAATATCATTAAAATCAACTCTTTGTACCTGACTATAGCCCTTTGCAACTAATCGTGCCTTATACCTCGCATCTTCAACCCCTGGAATGCCATCCTTTTTCTTGAAGACCCATTTGCAACCAACAATTCTTTTTCCTGATGGCGGCTTCAGAAGAGACCAAGTACCGTTCTTGTGGAGAGACTCAATTTCTTCATTCATTGCAATCAGCCATTTGGCTGAGTCATCACCAGAAACTGCTTCTGAATATTTTGATGGTTCTCCAATTTCTTCAGTTTCCTGTGCAACTGAAAA
>AWOL01S0031092.1:26184-71651 GCA_000715115.1 Nicotiana otophora
CCGACTGGGACACATATGATAAGAACAACCCGAATCTAAAATCCACTCATTGTTAGATTTGAAACTATTATTAGTTGCTAAAAAAATAGTTCCCTCAGTCTCATCAGCAGCTACACTTGCTTCGGCAGTGTCAGTATTTTTGTGCTCATTTTTCTTTTCTGTATGCTTTTCTTTGTTTTTCAATTTAAAGCATTCAGAAATAATGTGACCTTTCTTATGACAATATTTGCACATGACATTTCTGTATCTGGATTTTGACCTTGATTTAGGTTTCTCACTACTTGAATCTTTCTTATTGGATCTACCTCTTATGAATAAGCCTTCCCCTTGGTTCCCACTAGTTTCCCCAGTAATATCTCTATTTATTTGTTCTTTTGATTTCAAAATAGATTTGATATCTTTATAAGAGATATTATCCTTCCCATAAAGCATAGTATCTCTTATATGTTTAAACGACTGGGGTAAGGAAACAAGCAATAACACAGCTTGATCCTCATCTTTGATTTCAGTATCTATGTTACTTAAATCCATAAAAAGAGAATCAAAAGTATCAAGATGTGTAAGTATAGAGGTACCTTCAGCCATACGAAAAGTGTAGAGTTTTTGCTTTAGGTAAAGCATGTTGTCTACTGCTCTTTTCATATATAGGATTTTAAGCTTTTTCCATATGCCTTTGGCTGAGCTTTCTGCTGTAACTTCACGCAAAACCTCATTTGAAAGATTTAAAATAATACATGCTTTTACCTTTTTGTCTATGACGGCAAACTCCTCGTCCGTCATTTTATCCGGCATCTTCTCATTTCCTTGCAGTGCCAAATCTAAGCCATCTTGAATTAGGATAGCTTTCATCTTTAATTGCCACATTCCGAAGTTTGCACTTCGGTCAAATTTCTCAACATAAGACTTTGTTAGAGTCATTTTGGCTATTTAAACTAACCCGGTTAGATCTGGCTCTGATAACAAATTGTTAGGATCGAGTTACCGGGTAGTGCAGAATTTAGCCAAACAACGTTATAACGACAATAACAAAGACAATGCAAGTTGATAATAACGGCAATTAAAGAAGATAAAGAAAATATAAATTTAACGTAGTTCGGTCAAGGTAACTTATGTCCACAAGCGGAGAGGAGCAATTTTACTATACCAATACGAGTACAAAAGAGAGTACAAAATTAGAGTAAATACTCTAATTAGTCCCAAATATCCTAAGAGAATAACCTCACAAGATCACTCCAAAGAAAGGGTTCACACAAGTGTTTCCCAACACTCACTCTCGTACAAAATACTCTATAATAAAATAAAGGAGGAGAAAGAAAGACAAGAGTGAAATGCTCTTGAATTGGTGTGTTTTCAAATGAGGAGAAACTCCTCTATTTATAGCAAGAAATCCTTGGCCTAATAGTGGATATTATGTCATGGCAAATGTCATGATCCACAAATTTATTATAATGGAAATTATGTCATGGCAAATGTCATGAAAATTTGGCCCCCACTTGAGAAGAAGCCAAAATCCGGCTTCCAGTGTCCAAGTTCAAGCTTTACCAGAACTTGATTGACATTTATGAAGAATGATTTTGCCTATTGGGGTTTTTGCGGAGAAGGTGGAGCAAATTTACTATATAAGCCGAAATTAGGCCAAGGTGGAGATTTGTAACATGACCATTAATTTGGCTTTTTCTCAAGTGGGGGCCAAATTTTCATGATATTTGCCATGACATAATATCCACTATTAGGCCAAGGATTTCTTGCTATAAATAGAGGAGTTTCTCCTCATTTGAAAACACATCAATTCAAGAGCTTTTCACTCTTGTCTTACTTTCTCCTCCTTTATTTCATTATAGAGTATTTTTTAAGAGAGTGAGTGTTGGGAAATACTTGTGTGAACCCTTTCTTTGGAGTGATCTTGTGAGGTTATTCTCTTGGGGTATTTGAAAATTAGAGTATTTACTGTAATTTTGTACTCTCTTTTGTACTCTTGTTGATATAGTGAAATTGCTCTTCTCCGCTTGTGGACGTAAGTCACTTTGACCGAACCACGTTAAATTTATGTCTTCTTTATCTGTTTTAATTGCCATTGTTATCAACTTCTATTGTCTTTGTTATTATCATTATACCATTGTTTGGCTAAATTCTGCACTACCCGGTTCCCGATCATAACACTCCTACACATAAAATAATATAATTTAGATCAAATGTCGCATAATTAACCACTAAACCAAACAAATATAGGGAAATTAATGTACTAAAAGTATAGCATTTTGGCCGAACATCAATAACACAGAAAAAAAACTTAATTTTCATTTGACATTAATCTACGAGTTTGCAATGTCATAATAAGAAACTACTGTCGCTGCGATCTGGTATTATGAAATCTTTGTTGAAAGGATTGTTCTTCTTTTGTTGTCAATTTTAATTCAGTTTGATGTAGATTATCTAATCTGATTCAATTGGAATTTCCTCTAACATAGTTTTAAACTTTTATAATCGAAGTATATAAATCACCTTTTGAGCAGATAATTTACATTATCTTAATGAAATTGAGTAAGTTATGGTCAACTAATCTTACTGATCATTTAAAGTATGAAAACTATTTGGAAAATACCTAGATAACCCTCTCAAACTTGTTAGCTAGTAATCACATAAATATCTCAACTCGATGAAAATGTTTAGTAGAGTTACCTCGGTAGATTTACCTTTTGGCTACATATTCACATATAACAACTAAGACTGTATACTTAGTAAACCATTGATAGTCTAAATGTCTTGATTTCTTTTCTTGTAATTTCAAATCAAAGTTAATTCTCACAAATGAAAGACTCTTTCACCTGCTTTTAGCTCTACTTACAAGTTATCCTTTAATAAACTCATACTTGAAGTAAAGCTAATTAATTAGAAATTTATACCAACACAAAGAGTATTAACAGAAAAATCGTTTCGCCCAACTCATTTTTGGAGTCAAATAAAGACAAAAAGGATATGTGAGTAATCTAGTATGACCAAACACTCTTCGAAGGCATGGAATGTCTTTTTAGATTATGTGGTCGAAATTAGGGAAAGGTCAATCTAATTCTGGATGGAAACGAAATTTTGTGAATTTCCTACTAACTAAAAGATCATTTCGATATTTCAAACATATTGGAGGGTTTCATTTCTTGTGATTCATCCATTTGGAAAGCTAATAGGAAAAGGAATTATGTAGCATTTATGCATACGTGGAACGCAAAAGAATACTCTATTGCCGGGTACGAACTCTTCTATAATTCCAATCATGGAGGAGTCGGCAAGAAATATCATATGCTTTGTATTATATTTATAAGTGATAATGGTGGAATTTTAGGTTTCCATGACGCATAAGATAATAACACGTGCCGTATCCTAACTGCAGGCCTAAAGAAAAGTCTCGTTATTATTTACTGGTATTCATACCCGCACATTGCGAGGAAATATTAGATATACAACAACAACCCATTAGGATCCCACAAGTGGGGTATGAGGAGGGTAGAGTGTACGCAGACCTTACCCCTACCCCGGAGGGATAGAGAGGCTGTTTCCGGAAGACCCTCGGCTCAAAGACAATGAATTCGTAATAACAACAGAAACCTGAAAAATAGAATCAACAGACAATAAATAAATAGAAAGGCCAAAATGTGAAAGACATCAAAAATGTGAAACGCAACAAAAACCACTAGCACTCCTAGACAAAACACTATCATCCTAGCCTGCACAACGAGGATACACACTCGCTACCCCTAACCTACAACCCTAATGTTCGACCTCCACACCTTCTTATCAATGGTCATGTCCTCGAAAATCTGAAGCCATGCCATATCTTGCCTGATCACCTCGCCCCAATACTTCTTAGGCCTCCCTCTACCTCTTCTCGTACCTGCCAGAGCCAACCGCTCACACATCCTAACTGGAACATGAAGGCTCCTCCTCCATACGTGCCCGAACCATCTAAGCCTCGCTTCCCGCATCTTGTCATCCAAAGGAGTCACGCCCACCCTCTCCCGAATGTCCTCATTCCTAATCTTATCCATCCTAGTGTGCCCGCACATCCACCTCAACATCCTCATTTCTGCTACTTTGATCCTCTGGATATGTGCAATCTGGCCAACACTCAGCCCCATACAACATGGCTGGTCTAACTAATTCTCTATAGAACTTACCTTTAAGTTTCGATGGCATATTCTTGTCACACAAGACTCCACACGCTAACCTCTATTTCATCCACCCCACCCTGATCTGGTGCGTTACATCTCCGTCAATTTCTCCATCTCCTTGGATAATAGACCCTAGGTACTTGAAACTATCTCTCTTAAGGATGACTTGTGAATCCAGCCGCACTTCCACTACCGCTTTCCCCGACACGTCGTTGAACTTACACTCCAAATATTCCATCTTGGTCCTACTCAACTTGAAACCTTTGGAATCCAAGGCTTGCCTCTATACCTCCAGTCTCGCGTTAACGCCGCATCGCGTCTCATCAATCAGAACTATATGATCAACGAATAACATACACTATGGCACCTCCCCTTGAATATGGTGTGTCAGTGCGTCTATCGCCAGGGCAAATAAGAAAGGGCTGAGCGCAGATCCTTGGTGTAATCCCATAACCACCGGGAAAGGCTCTGAGTCCCCTCCCACAGTCCTAACCTGAGTCTTATCTCCATCATACATATCTTTTATCGCCCGAATATAAACTACCGGTACACCTTTCACCTCCAGACATCTCTACAGAACGTCCCTAGAGACCTTGTCGTATGCCTTCTCTATGTCAATAAACACCATGTGTAAATCTCTCTTCATATCTCTGTACTATTCCACCAACCTCCTGATGAGGTGGATAGCTTCCGTAGAAGAACGGCCCGGCATGAACCCAAACTGGTTCTCTGATATAGACACTGCCCTTCTTACCCTCCCTTCTACCACCCCCTCCCAAACTTTCATGGTATGACTTAGTAGCTTGATACCCATATAGTTGTTACAATTCTGGATATCACCTTTGTTCTTATACAGCGAAATTATCGTACTCCACCTCCACTCATCTCACATCCTCTTCGTCCTGAAAATAATATTAAACAGTCCAGTCAACCACTCCAGGCCTGATCTACCCACATACCTCCAAAATTCTACTATGATCTCGTCTCGTCCGGTCGCTTTGCCCCGACTTGTCTTACGCATCACTCCTACGACCTCCTCAACCTTAATACACCTACAGTACCTAAAGTTTTGGTGACTCTCGGAGTGCCCCAATTCCTATAACACGATGGCTCTATCCCCCTTTTCATTCAGTAGTCTATGAAAGTACGACTGACATCTTTGCTTAATCTGGGCCTCTTCCATCAATACACTACTTTCCTCGTTTTTGATGCACCTAACTTGATCTAGGCCACGAGCCTTCCTTTCTCTCGCTCTGTCCAGCCAAAATAACTTCTTGTCCCCACCTTTGGCCCCAAATTCCTCATACAACCGACCAAACACAACAGTCTTAGCCTCTGTAACCGTTGATTTCGCCTCCCTTCTAGATTTTTTATATCTTTCTCTGTCCGCTCTCCTCAGCTCCTCGTCGGTGCTCTCCACTAACTTAAGGTATGCCTCTTTCTTTGCTTCCACTTTTCCCTTGATCACGTCATTCCACCACCAGTCGCCTCGGTGCCCACCAAAGTAACCCTTCGAGACCCCTAATATCTCTCTTGCCACCTCCTTAATACAATCCGTTGTCGCTGTCCACATAATGTTAGCATCCTCCCCACCATTCCAGGCTCTCATAGCCGTTAATCACCTCTCCAACTCCTGCGCATTATCCTTAGTCAAAACTCCCCGCCTTATCCTATGATATTATTATATATAGATTTTTATATAAAAAAAAATATTACTTAAAAAATACGACACACACAAAGAAATATGTATATGATATTATTTTATGAACATGTAAATACACTAGCATTACAATTATGATATTATTCATACATTCAAGTCTATCCAAATTCTACTATTTTTTCTTGAATTACAATTTTATTATTTAAGTAGTTGAGATTTTGAAATAAATTCAGGATAAAGCTTTTATTTAAAATATTTATAAGTATTTATCATCTTTTTATTTTCTTCACGAAATAGAATATTATAATATTATATAAACCCGTCAACTAATAAATATTGGTGCAACAATATGAAAATATATCGAAAATAATATAATTAATTGGTTGAAAAGTTGCCTAATTTAATAGATATATATATCCTTTGGAGAATATTTTGGCCGACCAAAAAACCTTGCCATGGTACACAATTTTATTTGTATATTATTCATAACACTTGTCACTATTTGTGAGAATACTGAAATCTACTGGCATAGTTGAATCAAATAGAAATTTTTAAAATAATAAATTTTTAAAATTAAGAAGATGCTGGTGACGGAGGTAAGGGCAGTAGTTCTTTTTTTTTTTTTTTTTTATAAAGAGTGGGTTTTGGGGTTAGGTGTTTTCTAGGAATAAAGTTAATTACTTCTCTCTTGAAATTAAAATGTTAAATTAAATTCTTTTTAGGCATTTTACCGTTTGGATAATTTTGCAGATTTTCATGTTGATAGTTACAAAATTACATCCAACTTTCACATAACTTCGCAACAAAAATCATAAAATAAAAAAAATCAACGTCTAATATAACTAGAAATTCCGCATTTCACAATCATATTAGCAAAACTAACCATACTAATTTTAAACTAACTAATTTTATTACATTATTTACTTATCTTATCCTAATATTATCAATTTTCTTGAGCAATGCCAAATGACTAATTATTAAGTTGCCACTTGGCTTAATGTGGATACTTGAAAGAAGAAATCGCATAAATAATTATTTGTAGAGGAGAACGTGGATAAGAATCAACTTGAAAGAACAACAACAACAACAACAACATACCCAGTTTGATCCCAACAGGTGGGGTCTGGGGAGGGTAGTCTGTACGCAGACCTTATCCCCTACCTAATGTAGGTAGAGAGGTTGTTTCCAATAGACCCTCGGCTCAGAAAGGGCAAGAAGAAGAGGAAAGCAAGGAAGGAAGAAAGATAGAAGAGAAAAGAAAAAGGGAGAGATAAAGGATAAGTAGTACCAAATAATAGTAACAGGGAATACAATATCTGAGGCGAACAAAACCACATAACGTAATAAAAATCTAACAATATGAAGAGACATCCATGCTACTAAGACTATCGGTGAACAACTATAAACTACCTACTAACCTTCTACCTTAATCCTCGTCCTCCACACCCTCCTATCCAGGGTCATGTCCTCAGTGAGCTGAAGCAGCGCCATGTCCTGCCTAATCACCTCTTCCCAGTACTTCTTAGGCCTACCTCGACCTCTTCTCAAACTCTCCACGGCCAACCTTTCACACCTCCTAACAGGAGCATCAATGCTTCTTCTCTTAACATGTTCGAACCATCTCAACCTTGACTCCCACATCTTGTCCTCCACGGAGGCTACTCCCACTCTCTCCCGGATAGCTTCATTCTTAATCCTATCTCTCTTGGTACACCCACACATCCATCTCAGCATCCCCATCTCTGCTACTCTCATCTTCTGCATGTGGGAGTTCTTGACTGGCCAACACTCAGCCCCATACAACATAGCTGGTCGAACCACCACTCGATAAAACTTACCCTTAAGTCTTAGCGGCATATTCCTATCACACAAAACACCGGAAGCGAGCATCCACTTCATCCATCCCGCTCCGATGTGATGCGCGACATCTTCGTCAATTTCCCCGTTACCCTAGATAATAGACCCGAGATACTTAAAACTCGCTCTCTTGGGGATAACTTGAGCATCAAGCTTAACCTCTACGTCTGCATCATGGGTCCCGTCACTGAACTTGCACTCCAAGTATTCTGTCTCGGTTCTACTCAGTTTGAAACCTTTAGACTCTAAGGTCTGTCTCCAACTCGTCAATCAACACTATATCATCGGCAAATAGCATGCACCAAGGTACCTCCCCTTAGATGTGACGCGACAGTACATCCATCACCAAGGCAAATAAAAATGGGATAAGAGTAGATCCCTGGTGCAACCCTATCACCACAGGGAAATTCTCTAAGTCACCACCCACAGTCCTCACTCGAGTCTTAGCATCATCATACATATCCTTAATCACCCTAATGTACGCTACCGGAACACCGCTAACCTCCAAATACATCCACAGGACCTTCCTCGGAACTTTATCGTATGCTTTCTCAAGGTCAATAAACACCATATGCAAATCCTTTTTCCTCTCCCTGTACTGCTCCACTAATCTCCTTACCAGATGAATCGCTTCCATAGTGGAACGCCCCGACATGAATCCAAACTGATTCTCGGAAATAGACACGCACCTCCTCACCATGGCCTCCACCACCCTCTCCCAAACCTTCATAGTGTGACTCAACAACTTGATACCCCTATAATTGTTGCAATTTTGGATATAACCCTTGTTCTTGTAAAGCGGAACCATCGCACTCTACCTCCATTCTTCGTACATCTTTTTTGTCTTAAAAATAACATTAAACAGCCTAGTGAGCCATTCCAAACCTGCCCGCCCCGAGCTCTTTCAGAATTCCACAGGAATTTCGTCTGGCCCCGTCGCTCTGCCCCTGCACATCTTGCGCATCGCCCCTTCCACCTCCTCTACCAAAATCCGCCTACAATACCCAAAATCCCGCCGACTCTCAGAGTGCTCCAACTCACCCAACACAATGCGTCTATCCCCCTCCATCAACACTTTTCCATCCTCGTCCTTGATGCACTTGACTTGGTCTAAGTCGTGGGCTTTCCTCTCCTCACCTTGGCCAACCAGTACAACATCTTGTCCCCACCTTTGCCCTCGAGCTCCTTGTACAAACGAGCAAACGCCGCGTTCTTAGCCGTCGTAACTTCTAACCTCGCCTCTTTCTTTGCCTTTCTGTAGCACTCCCGATAAGTCCTTTTTTCCTCCTCGTTTGTACTCTCTACTAGCTTCAAATAAGCAGCTTTCTTAGCTTTTACTTTACCTTGAACCTCTTCATTCCACCACCAGTCCCCTTTATGACCCCCAGGAGAGTCCCTCGTGACCCTAAGACCTCTCTAGCAGCTACCCTAATGCAATCCGCAGTCATGAACCACATACTAGACGCGTCCTCCCTACTCATCCAGGCCCTCATAGCCAAAAATTCTCCCTTAACTCCTGAGCTTTGTCCTTGGTCAAGTTACCCCATTTGATCTTAGGTTGCCTATACCCCGCCCTCTTCCTCCTACTCATCTTGATCTCCAAGTCCATAACTAGGAGCCTATGTAGAGTCATGAGGTGCTCACTTGGGATGACTTTACAGTCAGTGCATAGACCTTTATCACATTTTATGCAGAGAAGATAATCAATCTGAGTCTTGCCCATTGAATTCCGGAAAGTGACCAGGTGCTCTTCCCTCTTCGAAAAACTCGAGTTAGCTATAACCAAATCAAAAGCTCTAGCAAAATCCAACAGTGAATTACCTCCCTCATTCCTATCCCCAAAATCGTACCCGCCATGCACATCATCATAACCCCTAGCACTAGCCCCAATATGACCATTGAAATCTCCGCCAATGAACAACTTCTCTGTGTGCGGGATACTACGCACCATCTCGTCCAAATCCTCCCAGACAGAGGCGGATGTAGTATACTATATACGGGTTCAACTTAACCCATAACTTTTCACGCAAAGTAAAAATTTGTTTGTAAAAATTCATTAAAATTACAAAAATAGTAGATATGAACCCATAACTTTAAAAATATAATGGGTTCAATGTTAAAAACCTTAAAACTGAACCCATAGGATTTAAATCCTGGATCCGTCTCTGCTCCCAGAATTGCTTCTTGACCTCCTGGTCCAAACCTACCTGAGGAGCGTAAGCACTAATCACGTTTACAGTAAACCCACCAACAACCAGTTTAATACTCATCAACCTATCATTTACCCTCCTAACCTCAACCACGAGCTCCCTGAGGTCCCTGTCTACTAAAATACTTACCCCATTCTTACCCCAGCGCTTAATCTTATAAATAATTTTTTTTGGTCTTAAAATTATCAAGTTGCTTTTTATTATAGTGCCACTTGGCTTAATATGGTGTCTTTTCCTCTCCTTTTATTATATAGATATATTACATTAAGTCTTGTTTTGAAACGATGAAGTTAATAGGAAATACGTGAGAAGCTCTTGTTAGGCAATGTCTAATGTCGCGAGTGTACCATTATAAAAGATTGGCAAATGAAATTATATTGGACCATTACCTATAAAATTAAAATTAGTGACTGATTTAATGTCTAATTTAGATTAATACTGTTTGACTAATTTGATTCGTTCAGTTGCATCTTGTCAATATTTTGACTTACAAATAGTCAAAATATTGTAATTTCTTTACCTTTTTCTTGTTTTTTGTTTATTATTTATTATAGCTTCAAGCGTTTTACACTGCTTCAGTTACTCCAAGAATTGGATCCGTAATCCCTTTGATTATTTCAATTTTGCCCGTTTGGGAACATACTTCTAAAGTAGATTTTATATTATTTGACTAAGTTTCTACCTGTATCCCTTTGATTGCTCCAGTTTTGTCCATTATGCTTCTTTTTGGATATACTTGCATAAAAAATAATTTGACTAGGTTCTACCAGCCAAAACCTTTTAATTTATTACTAAATTTAAAAAAAATGTATCTCCAAAAACAAGAGTAAATTTCCTTGAGATAACAGAAGGAACCTGGTCATTAGCCATGGACTTAAGACATGATCTTTTTTTCCATATTATTCTACACATGACGGCGAAAGCAAAGAACTCCTAGAAAATGACTCTTTTTACAACTATTACATTTTTGCCGGCCTAGGGACAAAGAGAATAACAACTTCCTTAACATGTTTACCATTTCCTTTCTCTCCCTTTTTTTTTTTAAATTATCAAAATGATTCATTTATTAGTCATATCACCATCTTCTTCTAGTTATTTGCATTGTTCTCTTAGTCATTACCACCGCTTAGATTCAACACAAAAATATTTTTAGGAGATTCGCGACGTGAAGGGACCATATCCAATCCATCATGGGGTGTGTTCAAGGTAGGGGTTATGGTTTCTCTCCGGAGAGGTTTGAGAGAATGAAAGTTGATAATGGTTATGTTAGAGGAGATGAAGTTGGAAAACAATATGCAGAAAGACGACGACGACGACAACAACAACATAATACAAGAGATATGAGTCGAATTAGGGAGCAAGAAGGGAATGGGAGGAATCATGTAGTTGAAGTAGAAACTAGAATTATTGGTAGAGATCAAAAGGAGATGATGATCAAAGGAAGGGATGGAATTGGAATTGGAAATGGAAATGGAAATGGAGTTGGAATCAGAATAGGAAATGAATTATCAAATAGAGGCACAAGGAAAATGGAAGGAGATGAATTGGTGGATGGATGGCCAAAATGGCTTGTTGATAACATTCCTAAAGAGGTTTTGGTTGGTTTAGTTCCAAAGACTGCTGATTCTTATGATAAGCTTGCTAAGGTAAGTTTCCCACTTCCTCCCGAAACGATTCAGGATTCTAACTTACGTGTTCAACCTTTAAAATTCTCAATAGCTAATGAACCTATTATATATTCTTAGACATTAATGAGTACAAAATCTAATATCCATTGGAATTTTAATTGTTTTTCAAGATCTTACCTTTGTGCATGAGACATTAAACATGATTTGAAATCAAAAATCAATGCATCTTAATTACTTTTGCAGGTAGGGCAAGGGACATATAGCAATGTGTATAAAGCAAAAGATAGGAACAGTGGGAAAATAGTAGCGTTAAAGAAAGTTAGATTTGATACATCAGAACGAGAAAGTGTAAAGTTTATGGCAAGAGAAATCATAATATTGAAGAAACTTGATCATCCAAATATCATCAAGCTTGAGGGCTTAGCCACTTCAAGAATGCAATATAGTCTTTATTTGGTTTTTGATTTCATGGAATCTGATTTAACTAAACTTATCAATCGCACTCAAGGAAAACTCACTGAGCCTCAGGTAAATGCTTAACTATTTTCCTCCTTTTGTAATGTTTAGAGAATATTGCACAATTTAATTAGTGGCATTATGTGGTAATAATGACTTCCTAACTATTTATTGTTTTTCTGTTAATGTTTTGGAAAGAAAAAAAAATTTACTAATGAAAAGCGATCTACCTAAAATTACATGGGGAAAAAGTTATATTAAAAAGATTTAGAATATATCGGAATTCAGACAGAAGATAGAAAACAATACAGACTGAAAATATCTATAGTTTGGGATTGAGGCTAGTTCTTATTATCGTAATAGACTGGAACATGTAAACGTACTCATCAAAGCATCAACCTTATGGGAATTAAACTTCACTATTATATGTTATTTTTCTAAATATAACTTATCCTGAGGTCAATTTGAAGTTATTTAAATTTGATACTAGATTGGCGAATTAAAGGAACCGAGACTACACTTTTGAACGTTTAGCAGTGACAAATTATTTTGAAAATCTAAGGCTCAATTGCGACTTCCTTCCCATTATTCTTCTCTTTAAACATGAGTGTATCTTTTGCAATTTATGAAGCTAAGAAAGTTCAAATGTGGAGGTCATATTTTAGGATTTTAGGGTAATTGATCAACAATTGAATTGAGTAAAAAACAGACAAAAAATCATGGATAATTGATGCAGACATTTTTTATAGTGGAACTAATCAAAATAGCCGTACCACCCAACCGTTTAAATTGAAAATAACCATCGAAGGTATAATATAATATATAATTTATGTATAAATATTATATAGTCAACGTATAATCTATATGTATATCGGTCGGCTATTTGCATAAAAATTTCTTTCTTGTAATATATCTTCTAGTAATTAAACCTAATAAAATATATTTTAAACACACTTTGTAGGTAAAACGTTACATGGAGCAGTTGCTCTCAGGACTTCAACATTGCCATGAGAGAGGGATATTGCATAGGGATATTAAGGGGTCAAATTTGCTAATAGACAAAAATGGGATACTCAAAATTGCTGATTTTGGCCTTGCAAATTTTTACCATACAAAGACAAAGAGGCCCCTAACAAGTAGAGTTGTGACACTTTGGTACAGAGCCCCAGAACTACTTTTGGGTTCCACTGATTATGGAGTTGGGATTGATCTTTGGAGTGCTGGTTGCCTTTTGGCTGAGATGTTTGTTCGAAGGCCTATTATGCCTGGTAGGAATGAGGTAAACAAACATTTCTAAAAAAAAAATTATTATTTAAAATGTTATATCTTATAGGAAATTAAATATAAAATAATAATAATAACACCAACAATAAAATGCGTTAATATTGTTGAATCGGTCGGGCTTTTGCCTGTTGTTCAAAATTCTCCAATGTTGTCCCTGTGAGAGTTGGGGTCGTGTCTCAATCCTAGTATGACTGATCATTCGAAAAGACCAACTAAACATTATTGACCCACTTATCTGATAAGTTAATAAGTTAAGGTTTATTATATACGGTGATTCACCATAAATTAATCAGTATTATGTTAATTGTTAGCCTACTGTAATTCTTCTTCTTTATCTGGAGTTAGGACCGATAATATTAGCAAGCTCATACAAGCAAAGTCAAATTAATAGAAGTAAAGTTGAAAATTCATGGTATTTAAAAACTATAATAATGCTGTAACTTTGTTTTTTCTTTTTCAGATAGAGCAACTTCACAAGATATTTAAGTTGTGTGGATCACCAGCAGAGGAATATTGGAAGAAAGTGAAGCCACCAACTACATTTAGGCCACCACAAAATTACAAGCCTTGTTTTGGATATGTATTTCCAAATTTACCTGATTCTGCTTTTCCCCTTTTATACACACTTTTGGCTGTGGAACCTCAATTCCGGGGTACTGCTGCTACTGCTCTCCAAAATGAAGTAAGTTACAAAATTTCATTATGTCATTGTCATGCCTAAAAAAACATGGATTTCTAACAAAAATGTCTAAGTTATTTTACTTTTTTTTCCCGATTTAACCATCCAGTATAACCCGATTAATTTAGAGTTGCACCAGATAGGCCATAAGAGGGATAAAGCACTCATGCATAAAGATTTTTTATTCTCGAAACTCGAATTTGGGTCTTGTTAAGAATTGAGATATTTCAATCAAAATAAGTTCATCTTACTCCGAGTTGAACGAGAGTTAGTAGAATTTAAGGCGAAAATGATAAATCCGATTACAAGACATGAAATTGAGTGTGAGTTTGAATTGGTAATATAGAGCATTAGTAACCTTCTTGGAAGTAGCAAAATAAGTTGGACAAAGATCACTTTTAGTCCCCGGCAAAAATTATTTATATCCGATAATCGTAAAAGTGCATAAAATTTATATATTTTTTGTATATAGTAACATGCAGAAATGTGTGTGTGTGTACACACGCGCGCGCACACACAAAAATTATAGTTTTTCGGCTATTATTTTGAGATCGGTTATACAATATTATTTTTCCAAATAAATTTTTAAAGTATAAGGGTGGTAAATACAAAAAAGGATTCATTTCATAAATTCGGTTAGTCTTTACTGGTACAGTATATGTATATTATTGAGCACTAAAATTTTCCTAAACATTGTCTTAGTTCTTTATAACAAGTCCATTAGCATGTGGGCTCTCTGAACTACCAGTTATCAAAGTAGAAGAGGATGGGCCGGCCCAATCCATTGATATCACAAGGTATGTTCACTTCTTCCATTATTGAACTAGGGTTTCTAGAAAGAAAGAAAAAAAGGAAAAAAAGAAAATCAATTTGAAATATAGAGCTTTTTGTTAAATTATAATTTATGTGGAAGAAAAACGTAGAAATGACACCAGTTAGCCATTCTAAAGGGTTCCTATTTAGGAATTAGCTAATATGTTCTGAATTTCAGTTTTTCAATTTAATTTTTCGGGACACCAATATCCTGAATTATTCCGAAATTAAGATTTTTAGTTTAAATTTTCAGGATAAAAATAAGTACTGAATAATCTCTAAATAGCAGTCCTCCCCCAAGAAAAAACCATATTGCATACACGCAAATTTCAATTTGAAATGAATGTTTTTTAAGAGCTAGTATTTAAGTTCTAATTGAAAGTTATAGAACTTGGAATTGATCGTGAATACTACAAAGAAGAAGAAAAATCAGAAAGCACGATTTTACTTTTTGTTGTTGTTATGTGGAGGGGGTATTAAAATATGCTCCTTTCTTTTTTGATTTATTTATATAATTTATAAAGAGCAAACATAGGTAATTGGTCATATTCTTTTGTTTATTTCATTGCTTTTGCTTTTTCCATGACATAAGCGAGGAGTAGACTAAGCATGATTAAAATTTATTAAATATATTTACTTTCCGCCAAGGGTCGTATAGTAATCAATATAATTTTGACTTTGGTCCTCAAAACATCTTTCTTTCTTTTTTTTCTTTTCCAACATTTGAAACTCAAACTCCAAAGTTTAAGTCGTTAATCATAGTGCTTAAGTTTTTTCTTTTGCTTTCTTAAATTAAATAATTGCTCACTAGAATTCTCTCTCACACCCCTATAATGTCATAATTACATATGTGATCATTAAAATGACTACCATTGTTCTAAGATGTAACTTAAACATCCTCTTAGGCAGTGTCAAAACCACGTTTGACACCTCTTCATCTAAAAATTATTTTATGCTGCTAGGAAAAAAAATATATTTTATACTTATATATTATATATTGAATTTTTTTTTCTTTTTTATGTGTTTAATTTTTTATTTTTTGAGACCTCGTAATAAAAATATTGGTTCTGTCACTACTCCTAAACAAAAGTAATCATAAAAGTGAAGTTTTTAGGGATCAAGACAAGTTAAGTTCTTACATATAGATGTCACAAATTATACAAATATGTCACAAAATTCATTGTGTAATCATAGTCTTAATTCCATAATCCCGTGCAATATATAAGAGGATAATTATATCAGGAGTACAAAAAGCCATCGTTACATTATTTCTTTTTATTCTATTTCATTTGATAAATTACAACGTACAACAGATCTATATTTTATTTGTAAATATTAAATTAATTTATGTTAGATTTAGCTTTCAAAAAAAAAGGCTTTTGATAATTAAATTAGAACAGAGATCATCATTTATTTATTTATCTATATAATTTATTCATACTAAGCCAAATGAGTAAATGATGTAATTTCATTGAAAAGCCCATAGTTCTACTTGGCGTAAAGATGGATTTATATATTAGCTCTTCTGTGTTTTTTTTTTTTTTTTTTTTTTTTTTTTTTTTGCTATAATCATTAATTAAGATGCTTTATTTTATTTTCTCTAATCATTTTCCCTCTATTCTTTCAATTTTAATGTGGAGGGAATTGCACCACAGGAAGAAATCTTTAAAAGGCAAACGGGTTCAGAAAAATAAGGAGGGCTACCGGAAAATACTCTCTAATATTTCTGAACTTTCTGCAGAGGTAAATTCTCTCTCCTTTTCTTTTTAGTTTTTTATTAAATTATATATAAATGGAAAAAAGAACTACGTATGATAGGAATATGGCTCTTAAATTAACAAAATGAGGGGCCCAAAAATGCAACTTAAGACCTAGTTTTCAATTTTTTGTAGTTTGAAGAATATATTTCTAGCTCCAAAGAACAGTATTGAAAAATAGAATATTTTCTCGTGCCATACTGACTTAGCAGGCGTTTGGTCATAAATTTCAAATATTTTTTATTTTATTTGGAATTTATGAAGTTGGAATTTAAGATAAAGTTGTGTTTGGTTCTTTTATTTTTTTGCAAAGCAGAGAGAGCACTTTATTTGAAATTTATGATGATGGAATTAGATTGAAATTTTATAACCAAATACTATTTTCGAAATAAAGTGAAAAAATTCCAGAAAAAAAGTGAAGAAAATTCAAAGCCAAACGGCTCCTTAATGATCTTGTTTCAGTAAATCATTCTTTTCACTTCTTCTCTATTTTCTTGATATTAAACCGAAGGTATGATAAAATGGTATACATTTTTATCACTCTCTCAATTTTCTTCTCTATAACTTCATATTATTTATCTTAGAAAACATTAAGCTTTTCTTCAAAAATAGGACACAAATGCCATAAATGGTTCCACATGCATGCCACCAAATACACATGAGAGAGGTCGGCAATTTTATTGGTTAGACCAATTAACCTTGACTGAAGGTTCTTTTGTCTAGCAATATTTCATATTCGTATCAAATAACCATTGTTATCCTTAGACCCACGGTGGGCGCCAAACTGTTTACCCGAAAAACGGATAGAGTTGAATTTATACGTAGTTCTAAGGATATGTTATAGCTTAATACAAATCGTAAGGATAAAAGGAAATATCAAATATGAACTGCAAAGAATGTAAAATAAACAAAGTTATAAAGAAGACGATTTTTAGGACTAAGTAAGATGGATCAGTTTTTTAGGCTTAAAAGAGTAACTCTTGAATATAAGAGGATGCCGTGCTTAAATTACAATGTGAGCTCTATCTCAAAAATTGCCCTTACAGAAATGATAACCCTTCACCTTTATAGTAGATGGATCTTACTTTAAATATAATTAAAAATACTCAATGGGAAGTCCATGATTAGATCAGTTTTTTCACAATTCCTACCAAGATTCTCTCCTCTAATGGGATTGCAACGGCTTTTGTCTGTGAGCTCAATCTTGACTCGAGCTCTCGATCTTGGCTTGAGCTCGATCTTGACTCGAGCTCTCGATCTTGGCTTGAGCTTGATCCAGACTCGAGCTCTCGATCTTGGCTTAAGCTCGATTCTAACTCGCACCCTTGAATTGATTCGAAGTCAATGTTGGTCGGTCTCTCGATCATAAGCTTGATAGCTTTACTTTGCATCATAGTCTGATTTGGGTTCGAGCTTGATAATGATGTCAAATTCGACATTGATCGGCCTTTCGGGTTCGAAGCTTGTTTGTACTATCTTCGGAACCCACCTCGAAGTCTCACTTCAATCACTTATCTTTCGAACTCGATCAGACGCACGAAGGCCGAAATCTATTTCGACCGTATACAGATAGTCACCTCGTTTCTCAGGAAGAATGTGGTGAGTAACGATATGATTTTTCAATGGCTCGATCTGATTATAAACTGACGTTTTCATCGGGCTCGATCATGAGGCACGTGATAGTTGTCCCGTCGATTTAGTCTTTTAAGGCATTTAATGCATGTCAGATGGTGGTCGGCCACCGCTGATATTGAACCGCCATCGCTTAAACCTATAAATAACCCTTCCTTTCATCATTTACCACTTTTATATCTCCAATCTTTCAAATTTCCCAAGTCTCTTTTCGTATTCTCTGACTTGCCCGCAAATCTGTGATTTCTCTTTGCAAAAGGCCCCTCTTCAATTTTACCAAATCTTCGTCACTTTCTTCTATTCCTCACCTTTGAATTCGAAAATGGCGAAAACATCATAAACCATTCCTCGGAAAGAGAAGGCTTTGTCTTCACAGTGTGCCGTCGATGAGACACCAGCAGAACTACGACCTGAGGAGTGCGTTCTCGGGCCGTGTGTTCTTACTTCTGATTTTAAGGTCGATAAAGGCTCATCGGTCTCTAGCCGATGTGAGCCAGTATCGAGGTACATGTGTTCGATAACCGAGAAGCACGTCAAACAACTAAAGAAATATTGCGATTAGGATAAAAAAGAAATAATAATTCCTACTTCTGACGAAGATGTCACCACTTATGTGAAAAGGTTTTTAAATGTGTATACTTACCCTTTCACGTTAGGACCCATCGATTCTGTTATTATTGACTTCTGTCGTCAATACCAAATAAACCTAGGCCAGGTCCATCCTTCATTTTGGCGGATCGTTATCTTGATCCGATACTTTGTGAACAAAATTGAGGGGATGTCGTTCACCCTCGGCCATCTTATTCAATTGTACCGTCCTCGACTTTTTCGAGGAGGGTTAATAAAACTTCAGCGTCGAGCTACCAAGGCTCTATTCTCGAGCATTGATGAGGACAGGGATCGAGGCTGGATGGGCAGGTTCATTCGAGTGAGGACGTCGGACCTGATTCCGACCGAAAAGATGCCCTTTCCCGAGGAGTGGAATATGAAACGTAAGTGTGATCCTGCTGTTACTTCCTTCTATTTTGTTTTTTCATTTCTTTTCTTATCGATATTCTTCTTTTTGTGATGTAGCGGTTCCCTGGATGCCCGAGGCAGTTCCTGATCTCAAGAACTGAGTACGAGCTCTTGTTTTGACCTCTACATATGCCGAGCGCTCATGGCGTGATTTGTCAAAGGGTCGGGGGGAGGCCAAAAATCATGGTAAGCCTCTTTCTCATACTTTTTGATAATTCAAACGAGATGCTTTCCAAATATTTTAATAAAATTTTCCATATGCAGGTTTGGTCAAAGATGCGGTTTTGAGGCCCTTGTCCAACGAGGAAGAAACTTTGGCCTCCGTCCCAAAGCCGGTGAAGGAAAATAAAAGAAAAAGAGCCTATGTTCCCAAAGATCCAAAACCGAAGAAGAGGACGGCTCGTAAGCCGAACAAGAATGCCATTCCTTTGACCGTGGAATCAGTTCTGCGCCTAAGGGAAGAAGAAGAAGAAGAAGAAGAAGAAGAAGAAGAAGAAAGCGATGGGTCCGCGCTGGCGGCCCAAACGAAGAGAACCACCGATGCCCCATCAGCAGCTAGATCGATGATGCTTCATGAGGCTCTGCCTCCAACTGAGGATATACCGGAGAAAGATTCGGGCGAAATCCCTGAATTATCGGAGATCGAAGACGCATCCCATCGGAGCCAACGGATGGGAGATATGTCTGAAGGGGCCCCTCTTGAATCCCTTCGAACCGAAGAGAATGCTCCAAGTGATTCATTTGGGGAAGCAGCAATCGAAGATTCACCCACCTTCCCCGCTTTTTCTGCAGGGGTGATTTGGGAAGCCCAAGATTTAGGGCCCCTCGATCTAGACAGGCCTCATGATGGAGAGGATCCCTTTCGTGACCTGTTTACCGGTATCGAGGACATTTTCGGTACTAGTGATGAATCAGATCTTTTTCACGGGGTGCAGCAGGCTTTGAATCAGGTAAGCCCTAAAATTATTTTGTCGGTACTACCTTTATGTTTACTTTTCGTTTCTAACTTCGTTTCTTGTTTCTTTACAGGCAGCGGCAGTTCATCGAGAAGCATGTTCTCATTCCTAAAATGAGCTATGTCGATACAAGGCTGACCTTCAACGGGTTACTAAGGAGAGAAACTCCCTAAAACTTCTCTTAGGGCAAAGGGAAGAGGAAATAAAAGACCTTCGAGCTGAGTTGGCCAAGGCTTACCGAGATTAGACTGATCTGTCTGAGCAGGTAATGATACTTTTAAAAGCCTATAGACTAATCTGCAGCAAAAAATTGAGATGATCGGGAAGCTCCGCGAGGAGGTCGACGTGATAAAAGCGGAGTCTTTGTAGTGGAAAGAATGTATGGACCGCTTTGCTGCAGAGAAAGAAACTGCTCGAGCCCAGTTGTCATCGGCCGAAACCCCAACTTCAGAGAATGAAGGAAAAAGGCCTGGTTCAAGCAAGAAGAATAGAGGAGCTCGAGGCTCGGTTGGCCTCTGTACTGGCCAAGGCCAAATTTGATGCCGAAAAAGCAAAGGCCGATGCGGATGCACTCGTGGCCGTCTATCGAGCTGATGCTGAAGCTGCCCAGGTCCAAGCAAGAGAGGCAGCCGAGACCACCGATACTCGAGCACATTAGGTCGCTGAACTTGCTAAGTGCCGATCTCGGAGGGAAACCCTCGAAGAGATCCATGCTCGTGTTTTCGACCTTGCTGAAGAGATAAAAAGGGCCAAAGAACTTGAAGCTGATGTTGAAGCCTTGGTTTTCGATGACGATGATGATGACAATAATGATGACGATGGGAGTAAGAGCAGATACGAGAACGAGGGGGGAGCCCGATAGAGAAGAGACCGCTCCTGGGGATGATCAGGAATCTTAGTCCTTAATTTTTATGTTGCAATCAATCACGTAAACAATTTTGTATATAAAAATATCCCCTTTTTTGCCGACTCGCTTCTGTTTTGTTTCCTGTCTTGTGAAGACTTTATTCACGCCTTATGAATGTTTTCGCAAGGATTTAAACAACTTAATCAAACTTGAAGTGATGTAGCCCTTAGGCTTATTAGTTGAGTTAATGATTCGAGCTCGAAGAAATATAGCCCTTAGGCATAATGGTCGAGTGAGTGCTTGTTCGAACTCGAAATAAAGTAGCCCGTAGGCTTAGTAGTCGAGTGAACGATTCAAACTCGAAGTGATGTAACCCGTAGGCATAATGGTCGAGTGAGTGCTTGCTCGAACTCAAAATAAAAGTAGCCCATAGGCTTAGTAGTCGAGTGAATGATTCAAACTTGAAGTAATGTAGCCCGTAGGCATAATGGTCGAGTGAGTGCTTGCTCGAACTCGAAATAAAAGTAGCCCATAGGCTTAGAAGTAGAGTGAATGATTCAAACTCGAAGTAATGTAGCCCGTAGGTGTAATGGTCGAGTGAGTGCTTGCTCGAACTCGAAATAAAAGTAGCCCATAGGCTTAGAAGTAGAGTGAATGATTCAAACTCGAAGTAATGTAGCCCGTAGGTGTAATGGTCGAGTGAGTGCTTGCTCAAAATCAAAATAAAAGTAGCCCGTAGGCTTAGTAGTCGAGTGAATGGTTCGAACTCAAAGTAATGTAGCCCGTAGGCGTAATGGTCGAGTGAGTGCTTGCTCGAACTCAAAATAAAAGTCACCCGTAGGCTTAGTAGTCAAGTGAATTATTCAAACTCAAAGTAATGTAGCCCATAGGCATAATGGTCGAGTGAGTGCTTGATCGAACTCGAAATAAAAGTAGCCCGTAGGCTTAGTATTCGAGTGAATGATTCGAACTCGAAGTAATGTAGCCCGTAGGTGTAATGGTCGAGTGAGTGCTTGCTCGAACTCGAAATAAAAGTAGCCCATAGGTTTAGTAGTCGAGTGAATGATTCGAACTCGAAGTAATGTAGCCCGTAGGCGTAATGGTCAAGTGAGTGTTTGCTCAAACTCGAAATAAAAGTAGCATGTAGGCTTAGTAGTCGAGTTTATCTTAATTCTGTTTGCATAATAAATCTCCAAATAGAGGAATTTTTCTTAGATATAAGATGTTGGCAAAGAGGAGAACTTTCTTTGCAAGTCACTATACATGTGTTTATGTTTCGTGTCTGGGTTCGGGCCAACTACATGAGCATGGTTCGTTTTGACCATTTGGCTCTTACAACCTTTCCTATTGGAAACCCGTTGTTGTGAAATAACTTACTTGCATCAGAATTTGATATATTCAAGGTAAAGAGGCCTCGGATACTGTTGTAAGCGCAGCACGATCATTGGTTGCCTCATTAAAAACCTTGCCAAAAAACCCATTTCGGATAAAACCGGTCTAAGGGAAAAAGAGTGCAACGCGTGCTTTCAAATCTCAAGGTTTCATATTGAAAGATCCATCTTGGCTCCTGATCGGACTTCTACAGGGGTCAGTTTTGAAATGTAAATGAATATGGGAGGGTCGTACCTTAGCAGTAGTATTATTTTAGATGTGACACATTCCAATTGCTTGATAATTGTTTTCCGTTTATAATGTCGAGCATGTATGATCCCTTTCCAACGTTCTTGAGAACCTGATATGGTCCTTCCCAGTTCGGTCCTAGTTTTCCTTCGTTCGGATTTTGGGTATTGAGGGTGACTTTCCTTAGCACTAAGTCCCCGGGCTTGAAATAACGGAGCTTGGTTCTTCGATTATAGTATCTTTCGATTCGTTGCTTTTGGGCGGCCAATTGGACAAGAGCAATTTCTCATTTATCGTCCGATAATTCGAGGCTAGTGTTCATAGCCTCGTTATTTGATTCTTCTGTCGTGTATCGAAATCTGGTACTGGGTTCGCCGACTTCGACTGGTATAAATGCTTCGGACCCATACACTAAGGAGAACGGGATTGCCCCCGTACTGGATTTTGACATCGTTCGATATGCCCAAAGGACTTCAAGTAGGATTTCTCTTCACTTTCCTTTAACGTTGTTCAGCCTCTTCTTTAGGTTTTGAATGATAGTTTTGTTCGTTGATTCGGCCTGTCCGTTCCCACTGTGGTGATACGGTGTTGATAATATCCTTCTTATTTTGTGATCTTCGAAGAATTTTGTCACTTTGCTGCCCACAAATTATTTCCCATTGTCACATACTATTTCGGCGGGTATCCCGAATAGGCATACGATATGATCCCAGATAAAGTCTATAACTTCTCTCTCTCTCTCTTACTTTCCCGAACGCCTGTGCTTCAAACCATTTAGAGAAATAGCCAGTCATAAATAAAATGAATTTAGCTTTACCTGGGGTCGATGGTAGAGGGTCGACGATATCCATTCCCCATTTCATGAATGGCCATGGGGATAGGACCGACTGAAGTTGTTCTCCAGGTTGATGGATCATTGGTGCAAACCTTTGACATTTGTCACATTTTCGAACAAATTCCTTCGCATCTTTGCCCATATCGATCCAATAATACCCTGCCCTGATTATTTTTCGGACTAATGGATCGGCACCGGAGTGATTCCTATAAGTGCCCTCATGCACCTCACGTAAGATATAATCGGTATCTCCTAGACCCAAGCATACTGCCAATGGTCCATCGAATGTCCTTCGGTATAGCGTTCCATCTGAAGCCAACATGAATCGAGCAGCTTTAGACCGTAGGGCCATTGAATCTTTAGGGTCCGATAGGAGCTTTCCGTTCTTTAAGTATTCAATATACTTATTTGTCCAATCCTAGGTTAAGCTCGTAGAATTTATCTTGGCATGACCTTCTTCGATAACGGATCTCGAGAGTTGAACGACAGTCCCCGAGCTCAAGTCACCTTCCTCGACTGATGATCCCAAATTCGCAAGTACATCAGCCTCACTGTTTTGCTCTCGTGGAACATGCTGTAAAGTCCATTGTTTGAAATGGTGCAAAGTGACATGTAGTTTGTCCAAATACCTTTGCATTCTATCTTCTCGAACTTCGAAGGTTTTGTTTACTTGACTTACCACCAACAAAGAGTCACATTTGGCTTCAATGACTTCTGCTCCCAAGTTTTTAGCTAGCTCGAGACCTGCAATCGTGGCTTCATACTCGGCCTCTTTGTTAGTCAGCCCGGTAGTTTTAATAGATTGCCTAATAGTGTTACCCGTGGGTGGCTTTAAAACTATGCCTAGTCCAGACCCCTTCACGTTCGAAGCCTCGTCCTTAAAAAGGTTCCATACCCTCGATGACGTACTCGATTTCAACTGGAGTTCTTTTTCGACTTCGGGTATGAGGGTTGGCGTGAAATCGGCCACGAAGTCTGCTAAAATTTGAGACTTGATGGCCGTACGGGGTTGATATTCGATATCATACCCACTGAGTTTGACGTCCCATTTGGACAATCGGCCTGATAGTTCGGGCTTGTGCAAAATATTACGAAGTAGGAAAGTCATTAATACGCATATGGGGTGACATTGAAAGTACGGTCGTAACTTTCTAGAGGCGCTTATTAGTGCAAGTGCCAATTTTTCTAGGTGCGGATATCTAGTTTCTGCTTCACCCAAGGTCCGACTTATATAATAAACGGAAAATTGCGTACCTTGCTCTTCTCGAACTAGGACACCGCTTACTGCGATTTTCGATACTGCCAAGTACAAGCAAAGTTTTTTGTCTGTTTTTGGAGTGTAAAGTAGTGGTGGGCTCGATAGATATCATTATAGTTCCTCTAATGCTTGTTGGCATTCCGGGGTCCAAGCGATATCGTTCTTCTTTTAGAGTAGAGAGAAAAATTTGTGACTTCGATCTGATGATCTTGAAATGAATCGGCCTAAGGCTTCAATCCGTCCCGTTAGCCTTTGTACAGCTTTTACACTGTCCACGATGGTGATGTCTTCGATGGCCTTGATTTTGTCGGGGTTAATCTCGATTCCCCGATTTGATACCATGAAGCCAAGGAACTTGCCCGAACCGACCCCGAAAGCACATTTTTCGGGGTTGAGCTTCATGTTGTATTTTCTCAAAATCTCGAACGTTTCCTGCAAATGGGTCAAATGGTTCTCTGTGCGCAGGGACTTAACTAGCATATCATCCATATAAACTTCCATTGATTTACCTATTTGTTCTTTGAACATTTTATTTATTAGGAGTTGGTAAGTAGCCCCTGCATTTTTTAGCCCGAAGGGCATCACATTATAACAATATATTCCATATTTGGTAACAAATGAAGTCTTTTCTTGGTCCTCCAGGTTCATCTGGATTTGATTATACCCGGAATAGGCATCGAAAAAAGTGAGGATCTCATGGACGGCCGTGGCATCGATCATGCGATCGATGTTGGGCAGCGGAAAGGAATCTTTGGGGCATTCTTTGTTCAAATCCTTATAGTCCACGCACATTCTAAGTTTGTTCCCTTTTTTAGGCACTACAACTACATTGGCTAACCATTCGGGATATTTCACCTCCCGAATGGACCCTATCTTGAGAAGTTTGGTTATCTCGTCCTTTATGAATGCGTGCTTTACCTCGGACTGGGGTCTTCTCTTTTGCTTCACCGGTCTGAACCTAGGGTCCAAGCTTAGTCGATACGTCGTTATGTCCGATGGGATCCCTGTTATATCTAAATGGGACCAGGCAAAGCAATCGATGTTATTGATAAGAAATTGAATAAGTTTCTTCCTGAGTTTGGGGATCAACCCCGTTCCCAGGTATACCTTCCATTCGGGCCAGTGCTCGATTAGTGTGACTTGCTCCAGTTCCTCAATCGTTGATTTGGTGGCGTCGGAGTCATCGGGAATCATGAAGGATCGAGGGATCCTCTGATCATCTTCTTCTTCGATCTTCTGGTTATCTGGTTGGGTCAAGGCCGATGTATGTGATTGCTATTTGGTATCTCGTTACCTTTCTGAGCCCGATCCATTTACTGGCTAAGGTGAGTATATTGGTTTCACTTCCTTGACGGCGAACATTTCTCTTGCGGCTGGTTGTTCTCCGTATACTGTTTTAACCCCTCTCGATGTTGGGAATTTGAGGACCTGGTGTAGGGTCGAAGGTATAGCTCTCATGTTGTGGATCTATGGCCTTCCGAAAAGGGCGTTGTACCTCATGTCGCTTTCGATCACGTGGAACTTCGTTTCCAGGATGGTTCCGGCCACGTTTATTGGTAGAATTACCTCGCATTTGGTGGTTTCACATACCATATTGAATCCGTTTAGAACCAAGGTTGCGGGTACGATCTGGTCCTACAGGCCGAGTTGTTCTATGACCTTCAATCTGATGATGTTGGCTGAGCTACCTGGATCAATCAACACATGCTTAACTTTAGTTTTATTCATGAGTACAGATATTACTAGTACATCGTTATGAGGTTGTATGATTCCTTCTGCATCTTCATCATTGAAGGGAAAAGTTCCTATGGGTGTGTAATCTTAAGTTCGAGATCGCTTTTCTCTCATAATCGATGTCTTAGTGCGTTTAAGCACTGGTCCTTGAGGGATGTTAGCGTCGCCGATGATCATGTGAATGACGTGTTGTGGTTCTTCTTATTCATTTTGCTTACCGAAATCCCTGTTTTTAAAATGGTTCTTCGCCCTATCGCTAAAACATTCTCGAAGGTGCCCTTTGTTGAATAACCGGGCTACTTCATCTCTTAGTTGCCTGCAATCTTCCGTTCTGTGGCCATGGGTGCCATGATATTTGCACATTTGATTGGGATTCCTCTGGGCAGGATCGGTCTGCATGGGTCGAGGCCATTTAATATCTTTGATGCGTCCGATAGCCGAAACGATGGCGGATGCATCAATGCTGAATTTATATTCCGATAGCCGAGGTGATTCCTTAGTTCCGGCAGGCCTATCGAACCTACTTCCGTTCATCAGCCCCCGGGAACCTAGACCTCGATCACTTCTTTTGTTATTTTTCCCAAGGTTATGTCTCGATTCACTGACTCTGTGTATTCCGTTGTACGGTTGGTATCGATCCCCGATCGGACCTCGTTCTCGATTAGTGGCCCTTCGAACAGTGGGTTCAGACCCCAATTGATCATCTTCGACCCTAATTTTTGATTGGTATCGATTGTGCACGTCGGCCCACGTGATGGCCGAGTATTCGATCAGGTTATGCTTTAATTGCCGTGAAGCCGTCGAACTTTGTTCGTTCAAACCTTGAGTGAAAGCCTGAACATCCCAATCGTCTATGACTGGTGGCAAGTCCATTCGTTCCATTTGAAAACGAGATACGAACTCCCTCAGCATCTTGTTATCCTTTTGTCTTACCTTGAAGAAGTCTGATTTCCTTGTTGCGACTTTTATGGCGTCGGCATGTGCTTTCACAAAAGAATCTACTAACATGGCGAACGAGTCGATGGAATTTGGTGGTAGGTTGTGATACCAAATCATTGCCCCCTTCGAGAGGGTCTCTCCGAATATTTTTAACAACACTGATTCGATTTCATCGTCTTCTAAATCATTGCCCTTGATGGCACATGTGTAAGAAGTGATGTGCTCGTTGGGATCGGTCGTTCCGTTATATTTGGAAATTTCGGGCATACGAAATGTTTTGGGGATTGGTTTTGGGGCTGCGCTCGAGGGAAAAGGTTTTTGCATGAATTTTTTCAAATCCAACCCTTTTATCACTGGTGGAGCTCCCGAGATATGATCGACCCTAGGGTTATAAGTTTCTACTTTTTTATCATTGGCTTCAACTTGCTTTGTGAGTTCCTCGAGTAATTTAGCAATTTCGGGAGTAGTCCCCGATTCTTGCTCATTTGACTTCACTATGGATGGCCCCGTTCTGTGGGTGATTTCTCGAGGTGGATTGGGCTCCGGCCTGCTTTGTAGCTGGGTTTGGCTCTGCAACTGAGCTATTGCTGCATGTTAGACTTGCAATACTTCAAAAATCATACGCAAGCTAATGTCGTTTTCCTCGACGTTACGGGTATCTCGAGCTGCAGACTGAGTACCACCATGGATGTTATTCTCGGGTTCAGCATGTAGGTTTGCCTCAATGGCTACATGCAAATTGATATCTATTGGCACTCCGATTCGAGCTCCAACGGAGTTTACAAGTGATCTTTCAGTACTTGGTGTCAAGTTGTTGTTTTCGTCTTGAAGGCCGGCTCCATTGTCGATTGGTGAAGCCATTTGATTGGTGTTTAGTCGTAGCTAATCCGAAATTCAAGATATTTTCGGAAACAAGCACAAAACACAATGGTGTGTTTTTTCAGATTCGTATCAAATAACCATTGTTATCCTTAGGTCCACAGTGGGCGCCAACCTGTTTACCCGAAAAACGGATAGAGTTGAATTTATACATAGTTCTAAGGATATGTGATATAGCTTAATACAAATCGTAAGGATAAAAGAAAATATCAAATATGAACTGCAAAGTATGTAAAATAAACAAAGTTATAAAGAAGACCATTTTTAGGACTAAGTAAGATGGATCAGTTTTTTAGGCTTAAAAGAGTAACTCTTGAATATAAGAGGATGTCGTGCTTGAATTACAATGTGAGCTCTATCTCAAAAACTGCCCTTACAGAAATGATAATCCTCCACCTTTATAGTAGAGGGATCTTACTTT
This sequence comes from Nicotiana otophora, assembly GCA_000715115.1. Taxonomy (NCBI): domain Eukaryota; kingdom Viridiplantae; phylum Streptophyta; class Magnoliopsida; order Solanales; family Solanaceae; genus Nicotiana; species Nicotiana otophora. The sequence goes on from AWOL01S0031092.1 coordinate 54,830, forward strand.
ATATATAATTAAAAATACTCAGTAGGAAGTCCATGATAGATCAGTTTTTTCACAATTCCTGCCAAGATTCTCTCCTCTAATGGGATTGCAACGACTTTTGTCTGTGAGCTCGATCTTGACTCGAGCTCTCGATCTTGGCTTGAGCTCGATATCTCGATCTTGGCTTGAGCTCGATCTCTCGATCTTGGCTTGAGCTCGATCCAGACTCGAGCTCTCGATCTTGGCTTAAGCTCGATTCTGACTCGGACCCTTGAATTGATTCGGAGTCAATGTTGGTCGGTCTCTGGATCATAAGCTTGATAGCTTTACTTTACATCATAGTTTGATTTGAGTTCGAGCTTGATAATGATGTCGAACTCGACATTGATCGACCCCTCGGGTTCGAAGCTTGTTTGTACCATCTTCGGAACCCACCTCGAAGTCTCACTTCGATCGCTTATCTTTCGAACTCGATCAGACGCATGAAGGCCGAAATCTATTTCGACCGTATACAATATATAAAACATTAAGTGCAGGTTTAATTATTTTTCTAACAAAAAAAAACGGAAGCACCGTTCTCCAAAAATTTGGATTAACTGTTCATATGATATTGTAAGATTTTAAAAAGAAATTGCACATTCACATAGACGAACATTATTTGTCAATGTCCTGGATATTCACAGAAGCAGAAGCAGATGATTAATCATTTGTTATCGGAACAAATCGAACAAAGGTATTTCTCTTTTGGGTCGGTCTAGTTATGTGCTGATGAGGGATTCCAACCTCCATATCATTGCTTACTCTCAAAATCGGATAACAATTAAATTTGTAAGTGGTATTAAGGATATGCGAATTCATTTGATACAAAACGATAAATTGAGTTAGAATTGACAAATAAAGATACAATAATTTCAAACCACGCGAGGAGGAGGATTCCAATCTTGGTGAAGCATTCACCCTCGATCCGGGCTCACAGTGGACAATTTTGACGAACGAGAGAAAAAGCTTACAATAACAGTGAAAATAACAATATAATGCTTTGGAATGCGTGTTTCTCCAGGTTCAGCTTCATATTGTATTTATTCAATATATCGAAGGTTTCCTGCAAATGTTTCAAATGGTCCTCTGCTCGCAGGGACTTAACCAACATATCGTCAATGTAAACCTCCATTGATTTTCCTATTTGCTCTTCGAACATCCGATTTACTAGGCGTTGGTAAGTGGCACCGGCATTTTTTAGTCCTAATGTCATTACGTTATAGCAGTAGGTACCGTATTTAGTGATATAGAACGTTCTTTCCTGGTCGCCCAGGTCCATCCGAATTTGGTTGTACCCGAAGTAGGCGTCGAGAAAACTAAGGATTTCATGGCCGGTCATGGCATCGATCATATGGTCGATATTTGGCAGAGGGAAAGAGTACTTGGGGCATGCCTTATTTAAGTCTTTATACTCTACACACATTTTTAATTTGTTCCCCTTTTTAGGGACTACTACTACGTTTGCTAACCAATTCGAGTACTTGACCTCCAGGATGGACCCTATTTTAAGGAGTTTACATACCTCGTCCTTGATGAATGAATGCTTGACTTCGAACTGGGGCTTCCTTTTCTGCTTGACCGGATGGAACTTCGGATCCAAGCTTAGATTGTGAGTAGTTATCTCCTGCGGAATCCCTGTCATATCGAGGTGGGACTAAGCGAAACAATTTATTTCTGCTATAAGGAATTGAATGAGTTTTTTTCCTGAGCTCGGGACTTAGCCCCGTGCCCAGGTGTACCTTTCTCCAGTTCTTCGACTGTTGATTTGGTGGCGTCGAAATTATCGGGGACTATGAAAGATCCGGGAACTCCGTAGTCGTTGCCCTCATCCATCCCCTACTCTTCTAGTTCGATCGAGGTAGGTATCGGTAATTGCTATTTGGTTTCTTCTCTCGCCACCAGACCTAGACCCTTCGATGTCGAAAGTGCAAATATCGGGATTACCTCGTTGACCGCGAACATCTCCTTTGCGGCCGGTTGTTCTCCTTAAACTATTTTAATCCCTCCTGGCGTCAGGAATTTCAGCACCTGGTGCAGCGTCGAGGGTACTGCCCTCATGTTGTGAATCCATGGTCTCCCGAACAGAGCATTGTACCTCATGTCTCCTTCGATCACGAAGATCTTTATTTCTTGAATGGTTCCGGCGGTGTTCACCGGTAATATTATCTCCCCTTTTGTAGTTTCGCATGCCATGTTGAATCCGTTCAGAACCCTGACTGCAGGCACGATTTGGTCATGTAGACCTAGTTGTTCCGCGACCCTCGATCTAATGATATTAGTCGAGCTACCTGGATCAATTAACACACGCTTAACTCGAGATTTATTTATGAGTACAGATATTACCAGTGCATCGTTGTGGGGTTATACGATGCCTTCAGTGTCCTTGTCATTGAAAGACAAGGATCCTTCTGGTACGTAATCTCGAGTACGTTTTTCCCTCGTGATGGACACTTTGGTGCGCTTTAACATCGGCCCCTGGGGAACGTTAACCCCACCGATGATCATGTTAATGACGTGCTGAGGCTCCTCCTGCTTGATCTGCTTACTAGAATCTCTATTCCTGAAATGGTTTTTGGCTCGATCGCTCAGGAACTCCTGGAGATGTTCGTTGTTGAATAACCGGGCTACTTCCTCTCTCAATTGTCGGCAATCCTCTATTCTATGGCCGTGAGTGCCATGATATTTACATATTAAGTTGGGATCCCTTTGGGTTGGATCATACTGTATAGGTCGAGGCCACTTGGTGTCTTTGATTCATCCGATGGCAGACACGATAGCAGCAGCATCGACGTTGAAGTTATACTCCGATAACCTCGGCGTTTCCTTAGACCCGATGGGCCTGTCGAAACCGTTTTTTCTCATGAGCCCCCGGTTATTTTGACCTTGATTGCTTCTCCTTTCATTTCTCACAGGGTTTCATCCAGACCCCCTACCCCTACGATCACCATTGTACAGTTGATATCGATCTCTACTTGACCTTGGTTCATGATCAATGTCTCTTTTGGATCTGTCACTAGCTCGGACAGGATAAACAGACCCGGAGGGGGACCCAAGCTGATCATCTTCGACCCTAATTTTTGATTGGTACCAGTGATGCACATCGGCCCAAGTTACAGCCGGATATTCTACCAGATTTTGCTTGAACTGCTGCGAAGCCAATGAGCTTCGAGCATTGAGTCCTTGGGTGAAGGCCTGAACGGCCCAATCATCTGCCACCGGCGGCAGGTCCATCTGTTCCATTTTAAACCTTAACACGAACTCCGTGGGCATTTCGTTATCTCTTTGTTTTACCTTGAAAAGGTCCGCCTTCCTAGTCTCGACCTTGATGGCTTCGGCGTGCGCTTTTACAAAAGCATCTGCAAGCATAGCAAATGAGTCAATAGAATTGGGGGGCAAGTTGTGATACCATATCATAGCTCATTTTGACAAGGTCTCTTCGAACTTTTTCAGCAGGTTAGATTCGATCTCATCATCTTCCAAGTCGTTCTCCTTGATGGCGCACGTGTACGAGGTCACATGTTCATTTGAATCAGTTGTTCTGTTGTACTTAGGAATTTCAGGCATGCGGAACTTCTTCGGGATCGGCTTCGGATCCGCGCTCGGAGGAAAAGGTTTTTGAACAAACTCTTTGGAGTCTAGGCCTTTCAATATCGGAGGTGCTCCGGGGATCTGATCAACCATAGAGTTGTAGGTCTCCACCTTCTTGTCGTTGGCTTCGATCTTCTTTTTTCCCGTTTCTACCCGTTCTGTCAATTCCTCGAGCATCTTTATTATCTCAGGGTTGGTCCCGAGTTCAGCTTCATTTAGCCTATTTGTGGCTAGTTCATTTCTGCGAGTGTTTTTCCGGGACGGTTCGGGCTCAACTCTACTTGGAGTGCGGCTTTGGTTCTATAGTTGGATTATCGCTACCTGCTGAGCTTGCAGCATTTCAAAAATTACCCGTAAATTGATCTCATCCCATTCACCGTCACGAGTATTTTAGGCTACCGATCGGACTCCCCCGCGGACGTTGTTCGCAGGATCGGTGGGCAAATTCGTGTTAATGGCCATATGTGAGTTGGCGCCCACCGTGGGGTTAAGGATAATAGTGACAATTTGATACAAAATTATCTATTGTGAGCCCGGATCGAGGGTGAATACTTCACTAAGGCTGGAATCATCCTCCTCGCGTGGTTTGAAATTATTGTATCTTTACTCGTCCATTCTAACTCAATTTATCATTTTGTATCAAATTAATCCGCATATCCTTAAAATCACTTACAAATTTAATTGTTATCCGATTTTGAGGGTAAACAATCATGGTTTATAGCCAAGTGTACTAATCCTCTGAGTTACATGCCTCATCCAATTAACTTCTAATTGAGCCTTAGTTGATATATTGCATGAGTGATCAAACTGCATTTTACTATAAATGTATTAGAAAATTTATTAAATATTTATTGCAAGCTCAATAACTAAAATGTGTTATGTTGAGAACTCAATAACGTTTGATAGCATATTCCGTACTCATAAACTTTAAATCGTGACTCCGATTCTGATTTTACTAAATTATATTTAATTGATTGATGAGCAGGAAAAGCAAGGAGAGTCAAGTATGCAAGGTCATAGTGGTGCAAGTAGCAGTTCATTTTCCTTAAGCAGCAGAAGGAATAAATATAGCATTCAAAGCCCTCCTCCTTCACCAACTCCAGCTTTCAAATTTAGAAACAAAATGAACCAAACTGCTAAAACTGAGGCACATCCTAATGCTCTCAAAAACATCAAGAATTATCCCATTTTGTTAGCTTCCATTACTGAGGCTGCTAAGCATTATGAAGACAACAGATTAAGCCTCAATCGTAGGGCTATCTCCACCATTGATTTCAGAAATCATCATGATCTTGATGATAACATCTCTAAGCTATTCAGCTTAGACCATAATTAATTAAAAAAAGTTGTTTTATTAAGTACTGTTGAATCGTGTATTTGGTTTAGACGTGTTATAATTGTCTATGTTCAGTTTGGTGCACGAATCATCTCGCGTTTACGCAAGATGTTATAATTGTCTATGTTCAGTTTGGTGCACGAATCATCTCGCGTTTACGCAAGATGTTATAATTGTCTATATTCAGTTTGGTGTTTCAAGATCCGAGAAAGGGCCGTACCCCAAGGGTGTGAACAAGTTGAATATGTGACCTATAAATCAGACAACTTTATCATTCCTCCCATGCTCTCCTTCTATAGTTGTCTGTGTATTACTATAAAATTACTTGATGAAATAAAGAGTATAATTATGCAAAGATTTTTTCCTAAATTATTGAATTGTGATTTTTTTTTCCTTTAATATGCTTAAACAGGTTTTGGTATAACTAACAGACACATTAACTAAGGGACTGGTGGCAATGATTAATGGTTTTTTGTTTATTGAATCATTCATTAGATATTTGGTTTAATAACGGCTAGGATAAGCCGCGGGGAACTAGAATTTAAAGTTTTTGGACTTTGAATTTATCACTAAACTCATAGCTAATCTTATTTATTGGGGTTCGCAATTAAATATTTATAACAACAACAACAACCCAGTATAATCCCACTAGTGGGGTCTGGGGAGGGTAGTGTGTACGCAGACCTTACCTCTACCTGGGATAGAGAGGCTGTTTCCAATAGACCCTCGACATTCTTCCCTCCAAGAACTCCCCACCTTGCTCTTGGGGTGACTCGAACTCACAACCTCTTGGTTGGAAGTGGAGGGTACTTACCATCAGAGCAACCCACCTTGTCAAATATTTATATTAATTTAATAAAAACTATCGGGTTTGACCAAACCCGTTGCTAGCTGCGCCTATGAGGATAAGTAGTACTCGACATGATAAGATTTTCTTTTCTTGTTTGTTTGTAAACAAACAAGCGAGCCCGTGGAAAAAGGTTGTCCCACTTCTCATACTTTGAGCAAAGGGGAAGAAAAGGGGGAAAATAAGAGGTAAATTATTAGTAACATCATCAATTGAAAAAAGAATAGACCCACCCAACGTGTGATAGAAGTAACTTTTTGAGGTGTTTGTTTTATTGAACAAATAATTAATAAAGTAATCTATATTATTAGTGTAAAAACATTTTACATTATATATTAATATAATTAAATCTGTAATAGTAAAATAGTTATCATTTTATTAAGTTACCAATTAATGAACACTATAGCGCTCTGACATGTTAATAACTAATTTGTTGCAAAAAAAGGTTAAACACAATTGCACTAAATATATAATCAAAAGTCTTGAACCCAAGATCTTAAATCCGCCTCTGCCTGCAACAATTTCATCTTGATATATAGTTGATGGGATGAAACACAACTTCATTCAAACTTAACCCCCAAAAAAACAAAAGTACAAGAAGCATATAATTATTATGTACAATAATCACTTCTTCCTAATTAATAACCGCAAAAAAGAAAATAGGGAAATCAAGTGCGTACAAGGCCATGTAACAAAAGATGCTTAATTTTCCTCTTAATCACACCACTAATCATAATAATTATCGGAAAATTTACTCTTTATCCACTTGAAACTGTTCCTCAAAGATGTTTTAAGCTTACCTTCCATAGAATACATGTTATAACTAGCTATCCTTTTCTTCCTCTTCCCCTCAGAATTTTCGCCCGGTCCATTAAAACTATAAGACTTGGTTCGATCCTCGAAATCAAATCTTGCTTCTGTATAAGATGCAGAGTGATAAGGGAATGATTTACTCTTCTCCATTATCAAGAAAATAGAAAGCTTAATAGGGTTGGGTTGTTATTTGTTAGTAGAAGAAGAAGTGTATATATGTATATGAAAATAATAATGTTTTAGTGTACGTTAGTGCGTTATGTGCATGGGCCCTGAAAGTGACTTGGATTGATAATATTTACAAGATTGTGGTAGGCTGGTAGCTTCGAGATTCTTTTTTAATATATATCATAGGATAAAATGTGTATATAATATTCTTGAATGTGTGGGTATTTGGTTGTTTTGGGAGATGATGGGAAATTTAGGCTTATTTTGGTACAAACACGACAAAGAAAAGCATATCAATTGGTGGTTGAGCCAATCTTGGGTAGTGCCCATAAGCTTATTAAATAAGTTTTTATCCTTTTTTTAATTATTATTTAAAAAAATAACATCATTTATTGTTTATTCCACACTTTTTTTCATTATTAACATATTATAAAAATTAAGCTCAATATTTAATAAGTCAACTGACTCACTAATATTTTTTTTTTGTCCTTCTCCATTCTCCCTTTCCAACATTCATCTTCTTCACTCCATTAAGAAGATGAAGAAAAAGAAGAAAAGCTAATAGATAAAGAGAAAAAAAATGCATGATTTTTATACAAAGAATTATTGACTTTTCATTCAAATTGCTTATGTTTAGGGATTAATAATTAATATTCCTATTTTAATGGAATTATGTGCTATAAATATAAATATTTTCCCGCCACAACTGTAATATTGAGTTTCCTGTTAAGAATTTGTTATATTTCTTTTAAACTGTGACAGTTATGTAAAGTTCTCTATTAAATAATGTGTTCTATTCCTAATCTTGTTTTGTTATTTCAAATTTATCACAACTTTCTGAACGGAAGGAGCTTGTTGTTTATCTTTTGAACGTACTTAAAGTTAGAATTATTATATACCAAGAAGGAAAATGAGTAAATTAAAGTTGGAATTGATTCTGCACAAAATGGGTGAAAATCAAGTTATAGGTAGCCACGACATTAGAACTTATAAAACTTGTTAACTACATATTACATGGCGAGTTGATAGAAATCTTGCACATTTTTTATGAGAAAAAATGGTTTCATTTGTTTTAGAAGAAGTTTTTAGGGATAGGTACGTTCAATAAACAAAAGAAAACAAAAAAGGATTTTCATATTACAAAGAAACCCAATAAAGTCTTAAAAAAAAGAATGAAGATCTAGTAAACTAAGATGGTAATACAGACAAGATTAATTTACCCTGAGATTAATAGTCCCGTTTGCTCTAATGTCAAAATAATCATTATAAATTTATAATAAAGAAAAGCTTCTCGTGAAAATTAAAATCCAGACAAACTGGATAAAAGGTAGAATATTCCTCGTTTTCCTCTTTTATTCTTTTTCTCTTTCTATAGTTTCCTTTTTGTTTTCCTTTTCTTTTGTTTTTTATTAAACAACGGAGGGGTTGAGGGGTTAGAGTAGTTGGAATGTCATGAGCTCGGGAATATAATTTAATTTACTGAATTTTTTTAAATTTATAATTTATATATATTTAATAAATTTTTTAAGACAAATACAAAATTTGAATAAAAAGTTACTAAATTCAATCAAACTCGTATCCCGTTATCAAGTTGGGTTGAACTCCACTTACTTAACGTCATAGGTATTGTGGGCCCTGTATGACGAGACTTTAATATGGAAAATGGGGCCCAATGGGTTTTGAAGGAGACAAAATTAACAGTAAGTGGGCATTCCTCTTTTAAGATGTCTAAAAACTGGTGTTCCTGCATTTACTTCTGGACCTTCCTTGTTCCCTGCTCATTTTACATTGAGTAATCTACACCGTATAAATTTTATATTCGAGTTTTGAGAATATATATACATTTTATTATTATTTTATTTATTTATTTAAAAAAAAACGTTATTAGACAGCATTTTTCGCTTAATAGACCTTGAGAGACACAAATTCTATAAGTCAGACTAATAAATTTCAGATACAGATAGCTAAATAAATTGCAAAAGAAATGAAAGGTTGAACTTTACGAATTAAACCCAAATAAGGGCAAATAAAAATCAAGAAGCACAATGAATTTAACCTAATTGCATCTGTACATAATCTCCTTTAGATCCAAGATTAGCAAATATGCCAGCAAGGCATCTAATATTCTCTCGCACATGTGCTATTGTTGGTGACGATCTCAATGTAAATATTTTGACAATCTGTTAATATAATACTTCCAGAAAGAATGATTCGTTTAGTAGGGTGCATCTAAATCTTGATGCGAATATATATACATCTTTCAACTGCTTCTAAAATATAATTTCATACTTTAAAACCTAAATTGTAAGAACTATAATTCATACTCCAATCCTAAAAATTATTTACCAGTGCTTGCAAAACTGTAGTCAAAAGACAAACCAAACAAGTTGGGGGTAAGGAAGGAGTAAGGATATCTAAGTATGAAAAAAACAATTTGCTCCAAATAATCTTAACGAACTTCTAGCCGACTGAACAAATAGCAGCGTTTAAATTTAATCAACTAAATCAAAAATAAACATCTTTGGTAAATGCTAGGAACTCCTTTCAGAATATAGAACAATTAAAGAGAACAGCTAAGCTATCATTTCAATGCAGTTAACACCAACTCTTTACCTACTATTACGGCAACCAATTGAATATACTAATTCTCTTTTTAGAAAGGGAATTCTTAGATGAGATTTGCTCCAACCAGTAGCCCATTTGCTCCAATCTTGGTGGGCATGATTACTTTGGCAACCTGTGCTTTGTTGGCTGGATAGGTTAAACAGTGAATTAGTCAAGATGCACGCAAAATATACGTGTCACAATCGATAACCCCAACAAAGAAAAAAGATTATTCAGCAGAATGCTAGCTGAAGAAATCAGCTCCTTTTTCAATGTCATCTGTCTTGATGCTTCCAGATTGAGCCATCAATATTCTGTATACTCTCCTTGAACAGATCTCTCCCAATTTTCTATCATCACCCAACATGTTTTCGACTTTCAAATCTTTCAGCAGAAATTCTTTCTCATGTACCTGAAATTCTCAAGAGAAAATATGTCAGGAACTCATGTTACTCCCAAAGGATCAACATATTTAACAAAATCACTCCTTCACTATTATTTGTTTAAGAGACTAAATAAGTATTACAAAACAAGCGAACATGTTTCCACAACATTTAAATGTTCAATATTATCAAGTTCTTGTTTAAATGGATCTTTTGAAGGGCACCTTAACAGTATCCTCATTGCTCAAGAATGAATTACATTTACCAAACAATACCAGCTCCACAATGTAATTTGTCCACTAGTAAATTGACCTTTCTTAAGCATATACCCTCCACTAGTAAACTGAATGTATGATGATTAGATGCAGTTTTGATGTTTTCACTCTCTTTAGAAAGTCAATTTACCAGATGAACTGAATGTATGATAATCAAATGCAGTTTTCATGTTTTCACTCTCTAGAGAGGTCGTCATTATTTGCGACATCTCCAAAAGCAGATATCTGATTTAAAGTTAACAACGCTGGTGAAAATGGGAGGGATGTTTATCCCCTTCAAACTAAATAATTGACTACAAAACCTGCTTGAAATCCCTGATATCATAAGTATAAGAAATAAGAACTACGTACTAAACACAAACGTAAAGACAACTAAACCTAATATCTAAGGTAAAAGTTTAATTAATCAGCATTGAAGCCTGGATATATCACATAATACCCAAGGGGAAATGAAGGAAATTTTATCGCATACCGATTTACTTGGATCCATGTAAACATGCAAAAGAGATTTCATTGTGGGATATTTCTTCCATATGGCAATGGCAAATCGAGGCTGAACCTTTGGAATAGCCACCAATGCTTTCAACCTGCATGAGAGGACAGTTCATCAAATAATAATGCAGCACCCAAAACCAATGTAGCATCAAAGACACCAAAATGGGTAAAGTGGTAAACACGTGTAGAAATGGGTAAGCCATGATGGTTTACGGGATGGTAGTTTTCTTTTACCCACTAACATAGAATTAACAAGTTTGAAACTTCAACCCAAAAAGAAGCACCAAAGTACGCTAGAAACTAGCCGAGGCAAAACTAGCTAAACTGTGATCATAACTCTGTGTCCTTTGGAGTCGAATGCAGCAGAGAAGACGGGATAAAGTATCAGCAGTAAAGGATAAATATCTCTCTAAGTATACAGGACTGGTGATAGAATATGTACATAGAAAAAGAGAAAAAATGTGACTTAAAACTCAAAGATAGAGAAATAACACAAATTAGCAGAATTTGACAAAACTAACTTGGAACACGTTCCCTGCATATAAGTATGATCTTGCTTTGCTTTGATAAGCTCTAAAAGATGACTGCAAGAGCTTAGCAACATGAAGAAAACATTGAATTAGAAGGTTTCCCTGGGCAATATTGAGGGACTATGACAAGTGTTCAATTGCAAGGCCGGGCCACTTCCAACAACTTTTCTTGGTTTACCACTAGGAGCATCTAACAAGGACCAAACTGTTTGGGACCTGGTGATTGAAAGGGTGGAAAAGAGGCTAGCAGGTTGGAAAAAAAGGTACTTATCCAGAGGAGGAAGGAAGTATTGATCAAAAGTGCAAAATCGAGTATCCCCATATAATTCAGGTCCTTGTTACACGCTCCAGTTAGTGTTATAAGGACGTTTGGAAAAGATGTAGTGAGATTTTCTATGAGACGGTTCAAATGGGGAAAGTTTCACTTGGTAAATTGAGAGACTGTCACCGCACCAAAGTGCTGGGGTGGAATTGGGATTAAGGATCTAACGGTTTTAATAAGGCATTACTGAGAAACTGGTTATGGAGATTCGGGATAGAGGAGAATGCTTTTTGAAAGGAGGTGATTGCGGAGAAGTATGGTGTTTTAGAAAATGGTTGGAGAACAAAATATGTATCACTTAATTTGTGTGGGCTATAGAGAAATATATTGAAGGGTTAGGCAGAGTTTAATGGAAACATATCATTCAGGGTAGATAATGGGAGTAGGGTAAGTTTTTGGGAATATAAGTGGTGCGGGGACAACATTTTGTAAATCACATTTCCAAACATGTATAGAACCCCATGCCAAAAGGAAATGTCAATCAATCGGGTGTATTGGGATTTTGAGTTTTAGGAGGAACTTACAAAATTGGGAGGTTGCAGAATTTTAAAATTCGGTCAATTGCTTCACAAAGAGCTTCTGACTAGGGAAAGGTGTATTTTCTCCCATATCTCTGTATGGATCTCTAGGGCACTGGGAAAGGTGTGTTTTTTCACTTGGCTAGCTGTGAGGGCGGTGATCTTGACAGCAGAGAATATGAGGAAGAGGAAGATTAATTGTGTCAGTTAGTGCTTCATGTGCAAAAACTCAAGAGAATATGCAAATCATCTCGCTTTACATTGTCGGATCGCGTCCTATTTGTGGTGGGAAACCCTGAGAAAGTTCGAACTCCGGTGGGTTATGCCAAGCATGATGAAAGAAGACGGAAGAGAAGAAACAGGCAATGAGATGTGGCTTCTCTAGCATCTATGTGGATCGTTTTGGAGAGAGACAAATAAGAGAGCTTTTGATGGAGTACAAAAGGATTTTGCACACTTGAAGATTAGAGTCTTATTCCTTATTTCTTTACGGTGCACCTATGATGTTCCTATATGCATAGAAGATTGAGTGTCTTTTGAAGAAAAACATATCTTTTTGTAAGGTTTTCTACATTTTGATATAATTCTTGTATGTGGGTGTTTTTTTGCCCTCTTTTAATAAAATTTATTACTTTATCAAATTATATAAAGAAGTTTCTTGGTAAGAGAAAAATTTGTGCCAAAATCGTAACCACAAATTTGAGCCAAAACAGTAATCACAACCTCAGGAGTACGTTATCGGCGTTTGACCATCACATGTGTTTATGGGCATTGGGAAATTCCAAACTTAGAAAATCAAAAACAGCACAAGCACTTACCAGGGGCTTTTTTTTATCATGTCCTTGTCAACGCAACTCTTGGGAATAAGAGAACCATTTGCATTAACAGATAATCTTGTTAATTTGTTTCTGTAAAACAAAAGATCATGAACTTCTTAGCACCGAACATCATAGACATAAAAAACGGTAGAAGGAAACATTAACATATTTTTCTTCTCTATTTAATATAGGCAGGTTGACCAAATAAGGAAAGTCCTTAGGCATCTTGCATACTGAAGATATTATGCCTCAAGCATCAGCAATTTTTTTAAATTTTAATTTAAAAATACACCCAAGTATCCTTCAAGCCCCCTTAAGTACCCCCTTTCCCCATAGGACTGGTAGTGGTAGCGCCGTAGCGGTATGGTACCCCCAAAAAATCCACTTACCCTGTACCCTTAATTCCCCTTAGCCTGAGTCCCTTAAGGAACCCCCCCCACACACACACACACACACACCGGTACCGCCCCTTTACGCAGTCCCCTTGAGTACACAGAACCCTCCCTTAGACAGCCCTAGTCTCCAGGAGATGAACCAGGACTTGATAGCCTTCCATTATAAACTTCAAAAGTATTTTGCTTTGAAAAACTCTTTCAGTTACCGGCCACCCTTTACTCCTCAATAACATACTCCAAAACTTTTAACTTGAATACAAGTTTCTTTGACAAATCATTAATCTGTTAGAAAGTATTGATTGTCGCCTAAAAACTTTGCATACTAGCACTAACTTAATTATCCCAAACACTTTGTGTAATATGTACATCACAGAAGCATTTGGGGCTAAACTTCTGTAGCTAAATTGAAGTTTCAATGACACAAAGCCAATCATAAGGAAGCACAGGTGTTGGAACTTGGGACACTCCTTGAAAGTCAATGTTAACTTGTATTTTTTATGCAATTATTTAACATACTATCTTCAACATCAGGGTAACCATATATACAAGCAAAATTTCTCCACCATATTGACATTCAGACTAATTTTCTTAAATATTATTAATTATTAAGTATTAAACAATGATCATAGCACTTTGACATATAAATTAGCTATTAAACACCATAATAAACTTGGAGGATACTAGTTATCCTATAGGATATTACTATTGTGAAGATAAGAGTCGAGAGCAACACCAAACCCTGACTCTACCTTGTGATAACTATTAAGACTCTTTGAGCACGAGTTGAATTCTTTCAATATAAAAACAGTCTCAGCCCAAAGTACGAAGATTAGGGAAAATAATGACTCTAATGCAGGTCACTGTTCTAGATTAATCCATAAAAACTAGCGAATACAAAAAAAGAAAAAAGAAACATGAAATCCAATTCCCAGATTATGAAGCATTGAGCTAAGGGATCACTTGATTCAAGGATTTTCTATGCAAGGATTATCATCAAGGGATAGTTATAGGGCAGCCCGGTGCACAAAGCATCCTGCGTTCACGCAGGGCCCGTGGAAGGACTACACTCCAAGGGAGTGTGATGTAGGCATCCTGACTTGATGCAAGCATCAGTAGTTGATTCCATGGCTCGGATCCCTGACATATCGATCACACGGAGACAACTTGACCGTTGCTCCAAGGCTCCAATAAAGGGAGAGTTATACGATGAATAATAATGAGAGAATTTTTTTTTTTTTTATAAGGGTAATGAGAGAATTGTTATTCAGTGAATAATAATGCAGGAATTATAATACGATGAATAATACAGGAATAGTCATGCAGGGTGCCTACTTTAATGGCATTTTGTATTTACATAATATTATTTTTTGTTCCACATTTTACCTCCCCTGGAACAATATATAGATGTTTGCATAAGTTATATTAGTACTAATAATACAAAGTTTGATTGGATGGAAGGTGCTTTTTATTTTTATTTATTTAATTTAATGAATTTCTTTCTTTTAATTATTGGTTGTAATTTTTAATTCTAAGTTATACATGTTAAAATCTTATTGGTCCATTTGCCACGTAACCAGCGATTACATTTCACGCATGTGATGTGTTGAATGAAGGTGTTCAGAAGATACACTTCTGGCAAGTAGAGGTGTCTAGTTGGTCAATTGGAAAGTGAAGGTGTTCAACTGATTGTTAGTGACAACTGACAACTTAAAGGGGCCGTTTATGTATTTCGCCTATATTGGATCCATTGCATTGTCCAAGAATTTGAGTACACTGAGATATGACTTTGACATACCTAAACTGACAAGAAGCTAAGCTGTAAGTCAGCCCAGCTACATGTTCAGCTAATTCAGCTTCGTCAACACAATGTCTTGAATGCACCTTAACAAAATTAATTGTTAACTTGGATAGAACCTGCCCAAAATATAAAAGGAGGAACTCAAAACCCAAGGAATACCACCAGAATTTCAAGCTTACATGAATCAGACAATTAAAAATTTCCAATAATTACAAGAACAAGTGTTGCAACAACCTCCTCTATAGGTGGCCGTTTCCAACCAATATGATTGGCAGGGTCCTTGTATTGACCTTGTTCCCTATCACCAATAGCAGTAACAATTATCAGTCATTAAACAAGTATCCCAGTTTGTCGCAGATGATTATAGATGATAGATATGAACTTCCTTCATAGTAGCTCTTAAACATACAACAACAAACGCAGTGTAACCCCGCAAGTGGGGTCTAGGGAGGATAGTGTGTACGCAGTCTTACCCCTACTTTGAGAAGGTAGAGAGACTATTTCCGGTAGACCCTCGGCTCAAGAAATAGTAGCTCTTGAGCATGATAAGTTGAAATGCATGATGGCAGATGATCAAATTTCACTGAAAGCATTAGCATATGAAAAGATTACACTACAGTTCAAATGACTACTCATTCATCGCACTTTCAAACTGAATCAAAGCTTTAGATGCTCGTTGAATTAGGTGAATAGCGTGTGCCTCTCTAAAAGCTTCAGCTATTAGAGAGGAGAGAAGACACGTTTATTTACTTACATTAGGTCTGCACATCACCCTCACATGCGAGCTTGAATCTTTTTTCTTGAACCAGGCACATGAAAATTCTATTTGATAATGGGTGATACTCGAAACCAAGACCTTTGTCTGCTGCAATACCATGTTGAGTTGTGTGACCACCTCTCTAAAAATTAAAATTGGACACATTTATTTGCTTATATTAGGTCTGCGACGAAATCATTCGAACCATGGATTGTGGTACCTTTTGCAGGAATACATTTGGTAGTACCTTTAACCACTGCCTTAATGTGCATCAAATGGAGCATGTTCAAGAAACATTAATCTAGCAAGCATGCCTTCTCTAAGTCATCCAAAATGATTGGTTGCATGCATCGGTGAACTATGAGACATCTCCAAAGATGTTTTCATGTAGGAGTTTATTGCACGTTCAGCTATATTTCAGGTATTATTTTAGTTCAGACACTTATAGGATACAAATATAAAGAACTTTCGGCAAAAAGAAAAGCAGATTTTTCAACGTTTGTGCGGGGCTTTATCTCTCTGTCTGGTCTCTTCTCTTCTCTTTATTAGCAAATTGTTTGCCTCTTAGAACACAAGTCTTAACCAAGGAAAACTAACAAGCTTAAAATTGAAAAAGAGTTGGAATAAAGGACAAAAACAAGTATTGTCAACCTTTTGTTGATGTATGCCATAAGCTTGTTTGTGAGATAACAGACAGTATGAAGAGGATAAAGGCGTTGAACACGGGAAACATGACTCATCAATGATTCGCTATTCACAAGGTCGCAAAACTCCTCGGCCTCACATATGATTAATATATATGGAACTTTGATAACTTCTGATGAAATCTGCGCAGAGTAAGAGTCTAATGACATCAAAAAATTGCAAAGGCTAGAAATAGAAGCTATCCTTAGATAGAACCAATGCAAAAACTTGGAAACTGTAGCAGCAGAAGCATACAATTGCCATCATACACAACAGATGGAAAGCTCAAAAGAATGAAATAAGAGACTAGCAAGACAAACTTTTGGCACAGTTCAAAAAAAAACTTTGGCCGAGCTATCAAAACACTGAGACCAGCACTAAGCTCTTTCTAACCCCAATGGACATCTGACGTTATTCTTGGGATGTAAGTGTTACTTTCTTCGTTTAGATTCAAAAAATGGGGGGGGGGGGGG